>DWAA01000006.1:0-67183 GCA_018237865.1 Styx infernalis | reverse complement strand
AAACACCCGAAAAACGTGGTTTTCGGGTGTTTGGGGCAAACCAGAGAACATAATTCATTGTTTTTATTAGACCGAAGCTCAGATCTTTTAAGGTCGATGAACTTTGTCAGCAGTCTCACGGGGCCTTCAGCCCCGTTTTTTTATCGCACCACTAAAGCGTCGTAGCCTTTCCAGCGGTAATTCAGCATTGAAATCCCCCAGCAGGCGATAAACAGCCCGACGACGACAAACCCGGCGTTGCCGAGGTTATCGTTGAGCGCGCCAACCCACTGCCAGATACCGTCCTCAAGCCCGAACTTATCCGCCAGCAGGCCCAGCGCCTCAAGCCCGCCGATAAACAGCGCCACTACCACAGAAGTCCCGGTAATCGTCATGTTGTAGTAGAGCTTGCGCTGGGGCTTGTTGAACGCCCAGCCGTAAGCGCCAACCATGATAACGTTGTCGAGGGTATCGACCAGCGCCATGCCGCTGGCAAACAGCGCCGGGAACACCAGAATCGACCAGATGGACATGCCGCTGGAGGCGCTGGCGGCAGAAATGCCCAACACGCCAATTTCGGTGGCGGTATCAAAGCCCAGGCCGAACAGGAAGCCGACCAGGTACATGTGCCAGCTTTTGCCGATCAGGCGGAAAACCGAGTTAAACAGCCAGCTCATCATGCCGCCGCCGGTCATTTCCGTCGCATCTGCGGACAGCGGCTCACCGCGCTTAAGCTGGCGGAAGTTACGCCACACGCCGCGCAAAATAACGAGGTTTACCAGCGCCATCGCCAGCAGGAAGCACGCGGAAACGGCGGTTCCAATCACGCCGCCCACGTCGTGGAACCAGTCCATCCTGTGCTGGAATGCCGCCGCCGTCGCCGCAATGGCGACCGAAGCCAGAATCACAATGCTTGAGTGGCCCAACGAAAACCAGGCGCCCACGCCAAACGGCCGCTTGCCCTGCTGCATCATTTTGCGGGTTACGTTATCAATCGCGGCGATATGGTCGGCATCCACCGCATGGCGCAGGCCGTAGCACCAGGCCAGCAGGCTTGCCGCCATCAGCGCAGAGCTGTGGTTAAACGCCACCAGCGCCCAGGCCCATGCGGCAAAGTTAGCCGCCACCAAAACCGCCAGCAGCAGGCCGGCTCGTGGATTGTCACGAAGAACACGCATTAACATCTTTTTTATCCTTGTGGTGATTCAAATAGCGGGCAGCGGCAACCACTGCCTGCCCCAGGGAAAGTGCCCCGTCACCGGCCGGAAGCCGCGTCGGGAAGAGAGTTTTAAAATCGCAGAGGTAGAACGCGAGACGCTCGCGCAGCAGGCGGTTGTGCAGCACGCCGCCACAGCAGGCAACGGTGTTCACGCCGGTCAGCAGCGCATGATGGCGAACCAGCGCTGCAAGGCCTTCCGCCAGCGCATCGTGGAACGCCCAGGCCCGCGCTCCGTCCTCGCCCTGCCAGCTAAACCACTGCCGCCAGAACGCCGCCAGATCGAGATGACCGTTCACCAACGGCAGCGTGAGCGGATGCGAGCAGGGGCCCGCTTCCAGCGCCAGAGCTTCGAGGCGGCAGGCGGCTTCGCCCTCATAGCTTTGCTGCCAGGGCGCGCAGCTAAGCGCGGCAGCAACCGCGTCAAACAGCCTCCCGCAGGAGGAAGCCAGCGGAGCGTTAACCCCGCGCGCTACGGCTTTTGCCAGCGGCTGCCAGTTCTGCATCCTTACCGCCTCCGTCTCGGGATAGCGCTGCCAGCCGGGCACAAACGCCTCACACTGCGCCAGTAGGTTGCGCCACGGCTGCACGGCAGCCAGATCGCCGCCCGGCAAAGCTACGGCAGGCAGCCCGCCAAGGTGCACGCAGCGCCGGTAGTTAACCAGCAGGCATTCCCCGCCCCAAAGTTTGCCGTCCTCGCCATAGCCAATGCCGTCCAGCGCAAGGGCAATCACCTTGCCGCCGCTCAGCGGCCAGCCGTGTTCGGCCAGGCAGGCCGCCGCGTGGGCGTGGTGATGGAGCACTTCGGTGACCGGCAGCGCCATGTCACCGCCCAGCTGAGCGCTGCGGTAGCCTGGGTGAGCATCAAGCGCGACGTGCTCAGCGGCAAAGCCATAGATCTCGCTCATCAGCGCCAGCGAGCGTTGCCACTGCGCTTCAACGCCTTCCTGAGCCAGGTCGCCGAGATGCTGGCTAAGCACCGCCTGCCCGCCGCGAACCAGGCAGAAGGTATTTTTAAGGTCGCCCCCCAACGCCAGCATCGGCGGCAGGTTTTTAAAGCCCGCAGGCAAAGGAAGCGCATCCGGCACAAAGCCCCGCGAGCGGCGCAGCATTTCGCCGCTGGCACGCACAACGGAGTCGTCCATGCGCTGAAGAATGTCGCGGTTATGCAGCAGAAAGCCGTCGGCGATATTGTCGAGATCGTAAAGAGCCTGAGCATTATCGATAGCAGGCGGTCTGCCGTTAAGATTCCCGGAGGTCATCACCAGCGGGCTGCCGAAATCCTGCATCAGCAGGTGCTGAAGCGGATTAGCGGGCAGCATCACGCCGGTTTCATTACGGCCAGGCGCTACGGCAGCGCTCAGCCCTTGCAGGCAGCTGCTTGCCACCAGCACTACGGGCGCAGCGGGCGTTGAGAGCAGCGCCACGGCGCGCTCGGGCAGGCCTTCGGCTGTCGCTATCATCACCGCCAGAGGTTTCGCTGGCCGCTGTTTACGCGCCCTCAGGCGCTCCACGGCGGCTTGATTACCGGCATCCACGGCGAGGTGAAAACCGCCCAGGCCTTTCACCGCAACGATTTTCCCCTCTCGCAGCGCCGCAACGGCCTGCTTAAGCGCCAGCTCGCCGTCGAGCCGTAAATCGCCCTGCTGCCAGAAGATCTGCGGCCCGCAGTCCGGGCAGGCTACCGGCTGGGCGTGAAAACGCCGGTCCATCGGGTTGCGGTACTCTTCATCACAGGCGGCACAAAGCGGGAACGCCGCCATCACCGTGGACGGGCGGTCATAAGGCATCGCATGGATGATGGTGAAACGCGGCCCGCAGTGGGTGCAGTTGATAAACGGGTAGCGATATCTGCGGTCGGCGGGGTCGTTAAGCTCGCGCAGGCATTCGGGGCAGGTTGCGGCATCCGGCACAATTTGGGTGTCCATCGCGCCGCTGCCGCTGTGGCGAATGCTAAAGTCCTCGGGCAGCGGATCCCAGTACATTGGCTGCTGCTCTACGCTGTCGATACGCGCCAGCGGCGGACAGTGTTGGTAAAGCTCGCTCAGGAAGGCTTCCGGGCTGGTCGCCAGGCGAACCACAACGCCTTCGCCGTCGTTGCAGACATCGCCCACCAGCTTCAGCCGCTGAGCGATTTGCCAGACAAAGGGGCGGAAGCCAACGCCCTGCACTTTGCCGCGAATGCGCAGTTCGGTTCCCCTCACCCTAACCTCTCCCCTGAGGGGCGAGGGGACAGATCGCGTTCAGGTTCACGCGTCCACCGCCTCGCGCAGCCGCGCTTTCATGCTGTTGTAGGTCGTTTGCGCATAGTCCTCGGCCCACGCCTGGTCCTCAATTGCGCTGACGTTTACCGCGCAATACTTGGTTTCTGGCGTTTTGGAGATCGGGTCGAGGTTGTCCTGCGTCAGTTCGTTACAGGCGCCAATCCACCACTGATAGGTCATGTAGACGGAGCCTTTGTTGATGCGCTCGCTCACGTCAGCCCGGCTGATAACCTTGCCGCGACGCGAACTCACCCAGACCAGCTGCCGGTCTTTGATTCCCAGCGCCCCGGCATCCAGCGGGTTGATTTGCATAAAGCCGGGTTCATCGGCGAGGGTTTGCAGCGCGGCGCAGTTGCCGGTCATCGAGCGGCAAGAGTAATGCCCCACTTCACGGACGGTGCAAAGTACCAGCGGATAGGCGTCGTCCGGCACTTCGGCAGGCGCACGCCATGCGGCGGCAAACAGCTGGCCTTTGCCGCTCGGGGTGTCGAACTTGCTCTCTTTGTACAGGTACGGCGTACCGGGGTGGTCAAGCGTCGGGCAAGGCCACTGAACGTGCCCCATATCGCCCATTTTTTCGTAGGTCACGCCGTAAAACAGCGGGCACAGCTCGCGCAGCTCATCCCAGATTTGCTGGTTGTTTTCGTAGTGCATCGGGTAGCCCATTGCCGTCGACAGCAGGCTGATGATTTCCCAGTCGCGCTTCACGTTGTACTTCGGCTCGATCGCTTTTTCAAAACGCTGGAATCCCCGGTCGGCGCAGGTAAAGACGCCGCCGTGTTCGCCCCAGGAGGTCGCCGGCAGCAGCACGTCCGCCACCTCGGCGGTTTTGGTCATGAAGATATCCTGCACCACCACAAAGTCGAGCGCCTCAAATCCTTTGCGCACCAGTCCCAGATCCGCTTCGGTCTGGAGCGGATCCTCACCCATGATGTAATAGGCTTTAACCTTGCCCTCTATCGCCAGGTGCGGCACTTCGGTAATGCGCACGCCAACTTTGTCATCCATCACCGCCGGGTCGATGCCCCAGGCTTTGGCAAACTTCGCGCGGACTTCTGGGTCAACCACATCCTGGTAGCCGGGGAACTGGTTAGGCAGCACGCCCATGTCGCAGGCGCCCTGCACGTTGTTCTGCCCGCGTACCGGGCCAACGCCAACGTTTTCACGGCCAAGGTTGCCGGTGAGCAGCGCCAGGCTGGACAGCCCTTTTACCACGTCTACGGCCTGGCCAAACTGGGTCACGCCCATGCCCCACATGATGGTCGCAGAAGGCGCTGCGGCGAAGGTTCGCATCGCCTGGCGAACCTGCTGAGCGGGAACGCCGGTCAGGTGCTCGACGTCCTCCGGCGCATAGCCTTTAACGGTTTCGCGGTAGGCATCCATCCCTTCGGCATATTTGGCAACGTACTCTTTGTCGTACAGCTGCTCTTCCAGCAGCACGTAGCCAAAGGCGTTCACCAGCGCCATGTTGCAGCCGTTTTTGATTTGCAGATGCTGGTCGGCGATACGGGCAGTTTCGATGCGGCGCGGGTCGCAGACGATAATTTTGGCGCCGTTGCTTTTGGCCTTAATCACCCGGCGCGCCACGATAGGATGAGAGTCGGCGCAGTTATAGCCCACCACCAGCAGGCATTTGGAGTTTTCGATATCGCCGATGGAGTTGCTCATCGCCCCGTTACCCAGCGTCGCCTGCAGCCCGGCAACGGAAGGGCCGTGGCACACGCGAGCGCAGCAGTCGACGTTGTTGGTATTCAGCACCGCACGAGCAAATTTCTGCATCACGAAGTTGGTTTCGTTCCCGGTTCCGCGTGAGGAACCGGTGGTCATAATGGCGCGCGGGCCGAACTGCTCTTTAATCGCCTTCAGGCGCTTAGCGGTATAGCTAATCGCCTCTTCCCAGCTTACCGGCTGCAGCCTGCCGCCCTTCTCGTAGCGAATCATCGGCTGCGTCAGGCGAGGGGTCAGCAGCCTGGTATCGTTAAGAAAATCCCAACCGTAGTAGCCTTTCAGGCAGAGTTCGTTTTGGTTAGTCACGCCCTCGGCCGCTTCGGCGCGGAGTATTTTGTTGTTCTCAACGACCAGTTTCAGTTTGCAGCCTGCGCCACAGTAAGGGCAGACGCTGGTAATTTTTTTCATCAGTAACAGACCTGTTAAAAGTTGAAATGCAAAGGGATTAAAAAGTCAGAGCCGCGGGGGCATCTAGCGCGGCGCGGCGGCGTTTTTCCGCGCTCATTTGTTTCAGCCGGTTGCGGTCAACGCACAGAATGGCGTTGGTCGGGCAGGCTTCCAGGCAGGCCGGGCCGGCCTCGCGGTGATAGCAAAGGTCACATTTGTTGGCCTCGGCTTTTTCCGCCATCACGTTCAGCCCGGCACCGCTGTTGCGAATAACCGGACGCACGACGACCTCCATCGCGCCATAAGGGCAGGCCACAACGCAGGTTTTGCAGCCGATGCAGCGTTCCTGCATCACGTGTACAAAGCCGTTGTCACGGCTGATTGCGCCGTTAGGGCAGACGTTCGCGCACGGCGCGTCCTCGCACTGACGGCACATGGTGGCCGTAGAGACGTTCACGCCTTTAATGACGTGAATGCGCGGTAAGAAAGTTTTTGGGGTCAGCGCCGAGCAGTCCTGGTTCTCCTGGTGGGAGACGACGCAGGCCACCTCACAAGTGCGGCAGCCGATGCATTTGCTCGAATCGGCAATGATGAAGCGGTTCATCATAAACTCCTGCAATAAGTGTGTTATCGCAGGGGCTTATTCACAAACCGTGCCAGAAATTAAAACTCAATAATTTCAATGCATTGAACTTTATCCGACCACAAAAGAAGATGACATCGACACATATGACGATGTCATTAGTGACTTACAGGCCTTCTGTTTCTTCCGCCGTCAGCTGGGCATACCCCCCGTAACCAGACCACGTTGCCAGGCGCTGGTAGACCTGCTCTACCGCCGCTTTTACCGCCTCCGTCATCGGATAGTAAAAGCCGACGATATCCGGCTGAATGCCGAGGAACACTACGTCGCCGACATCCTCTTTAAGCTGATCGACAAGGTAATTAAGCGGCATGTTGTGGGTGGTCATCATAAACATCTCGGCGATGTCGTCCGGGTCGATGACGCGAATCTCGCCGGGATTGAGCATCATGTCGGTGGCATCGACAATCAGCAGCAGCTCCGGACGCAGTTCGCGGATGGCAACCACGTCGTTTTCCGGCGCGCTGCCGCCGTCGATCACCACCCAGTCCCCCTGCGGGGAGGCCTGGCATTTTTCGGCCAGCAGCGGGCCTGCGCCGTCGTCGCCCATCATGCTATTGCCGACGCAAAGCAGCACCTTAGTCATAGCGTCTCCTTACCATCAGGTAGATGGCGGGTTCCAGTTGAATGGCCTGAAGCATGTCGAGCAGCGCCTCGCTCCAGTCCTGCTGTTCCGGAGTCTGCGCTGGCTTAGCCGCATCGAACGCCCGGGCCAACATCACCACGTGATTCTGGTCGATAACGATTTCACCGTAGCGCGGCACGCCGTTCATTTTGCGCCGGGCCTCGCCGTCGGCCTCCAGCGTGGCAACCCACGCCTGGTAGGCTTCAAGCGGGCAAACCAGGCTCTCTTTCAGGCAGTCGATTATCCCCAAATGGTGGCCAATCGCCAGGCTGTAGTAGACCACCTGCTGGGCGTCAGCCGGGGTGTTGTCGTTCTCGTCGACAAACTTGCGGCTGAGCTGACAGAACACCACCGACTCGCTCATTACGCGCGCTCCTGATGAACCAGATGCTCAAGGTGAGTGACGATTTCCGTCAGGCGTGGGTCGTTTTCCGCACTCAGCCACTGCTGAACGGCATCGCCCCCGGTCGTCAGGTTAGTCATGTAGCTGTCGGCAATCTGGCGACCATAGCGGTAGCCCGCCAGGCGGCGAGCGGCGCGGTCAATACGCACGCGCAGCGGCTGCACCATATCCGGATGCAGGATTTTTGCCGGCTCCACGTCCAGCTCGCTTGCCGGGCGGGCGTGGATTTTTTGCTCCAGCAGGCCAAGCGCCATCGCGAAGCCGTACAGCGTGGCGGCAGGCGTTGGCGGGCAGCCGGGGATATAAACGTCGACCGGCACAATTTTGTCAGTGCCGCCCCAGACGCAGTAAAGGTCGTGAAAAATCCCGCCGCTGTTGCCGCAGGCGCCGTAGGAGATGCAGATTTTAGGATCTGGAGCCGATTCCCAGGCACGCAGCGCCGGAGAGCGCATCGCGCGAGTCACCGCGCCGGTAAACAGCAGAATATCGGCATGACGAGGGGACGGAACAACTTTGATACCAAAACGTTCTGCATCGAAAAGCGGTGAAAGCGTAGCGAAAATCTCGATTTCGCAGCCGTTACAGCCGCCGCAGTCGACGCGATAAACGTAGGCGGAGCGTTTGATGTTTTTCAGCAGCGACGCCTTCATGCTGGCGATAGATTCGTCCACCGTCATCGGCACCGGAATACCGTTGTGGTCGCGCGGCCCCAGTAGGTTACTCATTAGCTGGCCTCTCTCATCTGACGGCTAAAGTCGATCCGATCGGAAGACACCAGGCTTTGCTGGCGCTTGCAGTCCGGGCAGGTTTCAAAGGCTCCACGGCGGCTTTCCGCGCGGGAATCACCGTTGTGCTCAAGCAGCGCAATGGCGTAGTCGATCTCTTTTTGCACGGCGAACGGACGGCCGCATTCGCGGCAGTTGCACAGCGGGAAGCTGGCCTGCTGCAGGAAGTCGGCTTTATTCCATACCGCCAGCTCGTACTGCTGCGAGAGCTTGATGGCGGCCGTCGGGCAAACCTCTTCGCAGCGCCCGCAAAAGATGCAGCGCCCAAGGTTAAAGCTCCACTGCAGCTGCCCGGCGGCCAGATCCGTCTCCACGCTCAGGGCATTAGACGGGCAGGCGTTCACGCAGGCCGCGCAGCCGATGCACTGCTGCGGGTTGTGCTCAGGCTTGCCGCGAAAGTTAGGATCTACGGCAATGGGCTGGAGCGGATAAGACTCGGTTACCACGCCGCCCTTGATGGCTTTTTTGATGAAGTTAAACATAGTGACTCCGGACTATTTCAGCGGCGAATTGGTGCGCTCAATGCTGTAGCGCTCCAGCTCTTTGTACGGCACCACCTGGCTTTTCTTCTTGCGCACGTCCACCACCGTCATGCGGTCGGTACAGGAGTAGCAAGGATCAAGGCTGCCGATAATCAGTGGCGCATCTGACACCGTGTTGCCGCGCAGCATGTAGCGCAGGGTTGGCCAGTTGGCGTAGGTCGCCGCACGGCAGCGCCAGCGGTAAAGCTTCTGGTTGTCGCCGGTCATGCTCCAGTGAATATCGTCCCCGCGCGGCGCTTCCGAGAAGCCAAGGGCAAAGCGGTTTGGAATATACGTGAAACCGTCCACGGCAAGCGGGCCGCCCGGCAGGTTATCCAGCCCGAAATCAATCATGTTCAGCGCGGTGAAGACTTCGTTAATGCGCACTTTCAGGCGGGAAAGCACGTCGCAGCCGTCGAGGCTGTGAACTTCCATCGGCAGCAGGCCGTAGCCGACAAACGGATGATCGGCGCGGGTATCGCGGGCGTGGCCGCTGGCGCGAACCATTGGGCCGACGTTGCTGAAGTCGCGGGCGATTTGCGGGTCGAGACGACCAATCCCCACGGTGCGCTGCTCGATGTTCGGCGTGCTCAGCAGAATATCCACCAGGTCTTTCACTTCCCGGCGCATCTGCTGGGCGAGCTGGCGGGTCTGGATCATGTCGTCTTTCAGCAGGTCGCGGCGGATGCCGCCGATCAGGTTCAGGCCGTAAGTTTTACGCGCCCCGGTCAGGATCTCTGCCATCTTCATGGACATTTCACGCACGCGGAAGAACTGCATAAAGCCGGAGTCGAAGCCCACGAAGTGACAGGCCAGGCCGAGGTTCAGCAGGTGGCTGTGCAGGCGCTCAACCTCAAGCAGGATGGCGCGAATCATCTGCGCGCGCTCCGGCACCACAATCCCCATCGCGTTTTCGACCGAGGTGGTATAGGCGGTGCTGTGGGCAAAGCCGCAGATGCCGCACACACGGTCGGACAAGAAGGTGACTTCGTTATAGCCCATGCGGGTTTCCGCCAGCTTCTCCATGCCGCGATGGACGTAGAACAGGCGGTAGTCGGCGTCGATAATGTTTTCGCCATCGACGAACAGGCGGAAGTGGCCTGGTTCATCAGAGGTGACGTGCAGCGGGCCAATCGGCACTACGTTGTTCTTTTTCGTGCCTAGTTCATTAATGAACTCGTAGGTCTCTTTGTCGGTGGTCGGCGCCGGGCGCTGGCGGTAATCCATGCTGTCTTTACGCAGCGGGTAGAGATCGTCCGGCCAGTCGTCCGGCAGCACCAGGCGGCGCTCATCGGGTAGGCCAACCGGCTGCAGGCCGTACATATCGCGGACTTCGCGCTCGCCCCAGACGGCGGCGGGAACGCGAGGCGTGACGGACGGGAACTCCGGTTTGTCGGCGTCCACTTCGACGCGTACGGTGATCCAGCACTTCACGCCGCTTTCCATCGACAGCACGTAATACACCGCATAGCTGCCGCACAGCTGGCGTTCATCGTTGCCGAACAGCACCGACAGCCAGCCGCCCTGCTGGTAGTAAAGCCATTCCACCACCTCCGGCAGCATGTTGAGCTTCACGGTGACGGTGATTTGATCTTTCGTTTGCCAGGCTTCGTCGAGCACGGCATTCGGGAATTGCTGATGCAGCGCGGCGAGATAATGTTGACCCATTTTTTCTTCAGACATCGATAAATTCTCTTAAATCACGCCGCCAGCAAGGAGACGAAGGCTAAAAAGGCAAAGCCAAAACCGGCCCAGGTAATGCGCGAGGTTTCAAGCATCCGCAGGCGCGCCATGCTGTTTTCAAACAGCGCGATAATCAGCACGCCCGCCACCAGCTTCACGACGGCCAGCGTTAAGGCGAGGACAAGCCCGCCCCAGCTAAAGGCGCTCATTTGCCCCCAGGGCAGGAACACGCCGACAAACATTTGCAGAACAACCAGCTGCTTAATGGAAATCCCCCACTTCAGCACCGCAAAACCCGCGCCGCTGTATTCGGACAAAGGCCCTTCCTGCAGCTCCTGTTCAGCTTCGGCGAGGTCAAACGGCAGCTTGCCCATTTCAATGAAGGTCGCGAAGGCGCAGGCGGCAAAGGCCAGCACCAGCGTCAGGCTCTGCGCCGTCGGCCAGGCGTGAATGGCCCCGGCGATATTGCTGATGTGCGTGCTACCCGCCACCTGAGCGGCTACCCACAGGCCAAGCAGCAGAATCGGCTCCACCAGCACGCCGAGCATCGCTTCGCGGCTTGCGCCAATCCCGGTAAACGGGCTGCCGGTGTCTAACCCGGCGATGGCGAAGAAGAAGCGGGCGATGGCGAACAGGTAAATTAAGGTGATCAGGTCTCCTAATGACGGCAGCGGCGAGGTAATCGTCACCACCGGCAGCGCGGTGGCGATGGTCAGCATCACGCCAACCATCACGAAAGGCATCAGGCGGAAAACCCAGCCGGACGCGGCGGGGGCCACGCTCTGGCGGCCCAGCAGCTTGAACAGATCCCGGTATTCCTGCAGCACGCCGGGGCCACGGCGGTTATGCAGGCGCGCGCGCGTCACGCGGGTAATGCCGGACAGCAGCGGCGCGGCAAAAAACAGCGCCAGCGCCTGGATAAGGGCAAATAAAAACGTAGTCATATCAGTTCCTCAGGCAACCATCGCCACCAGTAAGACCGCCAGCTCAACCATCGCCAGGCGGCGGAACGTGCCCGACAGGCACTCGCACTGCCAGCCGGGCATCCACTTCCCTGGGTTCAGGGTGTGACGCAGCTTAAGCAGCGGTGCAAACGCCGCTTTTACCGGCTGCGCGAAGCCCGTCGCGGTGATCACCATTGCCTGTTCGTGGTCGTAGCCGCAGACCCAGGCCGAGCCGCGGGAGCGGTTTGGCAAACGGTCGCCACGGAAAACGATCGTCAAAATTAACGGCAGCAGCGGGGTAGCCACCAGCAGCAGCGTTATCATCGGCTGAGACACGGCGGTATGTGCCGTTTGCAGCGGCAGCGGAACGGCGTGCTGAAGCAGAGGCAGCAGCCAAGGGGCAGCAACGCCCGCCGCCACGCAGCACAAGGCCAGCAACGCTACGCTTACGTTCATCAGCCACGGCGCGGAGGTCGCGTTTTCCGCTTCTTTGGTCCGCGGTGCCCCCAGGAAGGTGACGCCATACACTTTCGCCATGCACATCACCGCCAGCGCACCGGTAATCGCCAGCCCAACGGCCAGCAGCGGCCCGATAAAGCGGCCGACAAACAGCGGCAGGCTGCCGAGACGGAAGAACGACTGATAGATAACCCACTCACCGGCAAAGCCGTTCAGCGGCGGCAGCGCGGCCATCGCCATCAGCCCGACCAGCATCGCCAGCGAGATAACCGGCATGCGTTTACCGATCCCACCCAGTTTCTCGATGTCACGGTGCCCGGTTCGGAACCAAACCGCGCCAGCGCCGAGGAACAGCGTGGTTTTAAACAGGCTGTGGTTGAACAGGTGATAAAGACCGCCGGTCATACCCAACGTCACCAGCACCGGCTCATGCAGTGCGATGCCGATCAGGCCGCAGCCGAGGCCCAGCAAAATAATGCCGATGTTTTCAAGAGAGTGATAAGCCAGCAGGCGGTTGATGTTGTGCTCCATCAGCGCGTAAAGCCCGCCGATAAACGCGGTAATCATACCGACCACCACCACCAGCACGCCCCACCACAGCGGCAGCACGCTGCTGAGAAGCGAGAAACACATGATGCCGTACAGGCCAATCTTCAACACCACTGCGGAGAACAGCGCGGCTGCCGGAGCAGAGGCATTCGCATGCGCCTGGGGCACCCAGCCGTGCAGCGGAATAATCCCGGCAAGCAGCCCAAAACCGAGCAGCGCAAGGATAAGCACCGAGGCAGGCAGCGGCGCAGCGCCGATAAGATGGCGCAGGTCGCCGTATCCTAACGTGCCGTAGCGCTGCCACAGCAGCCAGCAGGCAATGATCAGCAGCACGGTGCCCAGGCGGCCCAGCGCAAACCATAGCTGCCCGGACTTCTGGCAGCCGGTCAGGAAGTAGCCTGCCAGAGAGATAATTTCCGCCATTGCCACCAGGGTGACAAAGTTGTCGGCCACCAGCGCCGCCACGCTTGCCGCAAGGATTAAGTTAATCAGCAGGCCGTTGGCTTTTATTTCGCGGTGGCGATGCCAGGCGCAGTTAAACAGGGAAATGAACAGGCCGCTGAGCGCGACGGTAACCAGCCAGACGCCGTTGAAAGCATTGAGCTGAAGATACCAGTGCCAGATTTGTGCGTCGCCGCCAAAGCCCAGCAGCGCCTGAGCGCCCGCCACCAGCAAAAACACAGAGCTGATTGCACCGCCAACGCCGGCGAAAAATCCGCTAACAGGCTTAGAAAATGCCAAAACTCCGGATAACACGGCGCTGGCAACAAACCCCAAAAGCGCCCAGTGAATCAATAGGAAAGCATTCATTTTCTCGCCTCTGGCTGGGTAAATAAGGTCAGGTCGCCAAGCGACGCGCCGAGCGTCAGTTCGCGCTTGCGCCTGCTGGCCTGGGCGATATCTTTGTTGTCGATAAGGCGCAGCGCCTTGGTCGGACAGGTGCGAACGCAAGCCGGGCCGCTTTCATCGAAGCTGCACAGGTCGCATTTGACCGCGATAGCGCGAACGCCGGGAACCCAGTCGAGCAGCGGGCTAACGCGAGCCGGTGCCGGAGGCGCAGGCGGCGCTTTCGGGCTGTTAACGTTGGCGGGAATATGCAGCGGGCGGCTGCCGGAAAATTCAATGGCGCCGAACGGGCAGGCAATGCCGCAAAGTTTGCAGCTTACGCACAGGCTTTCATTCAGCTGTACGGCCCCGTCCACGCGGGTAATGGCGTTAACCGGGCAAACCCCGGCGCAGGGTGCATCTTCGCAGTGGTGGCACATCTGCGGCGCAGATTCATTCAGGTTGCGCATGACTTTCAGGCGCGGCATGGACTGCAGACCTTGCAGACGGTGCGTCTCGGCGCAGGCTGCCTCGCAGGTATGGCAGCCCATACACAATTTTGAGTCAGCGATTACAAAACGGTTCACCAGCTCTTCCTCAGGTGACGATCGTCATTTTTGACGAAAACATGCCGAAAAGCTGCCGGTTCGACAGTTCTCGACACCCCAGATCGCTTCATGCCACGGCGGACTGCTGAAGCAGCGTCATGGACAGGGGGGTGTTTTGCTGCACGGCCAGATAAAGGCTGTCGTACACCGGGCGGATCAGCTCCAGGTAGTGGTCGAGCACTTTTTCGCGATCGCGGTTGCTGATGGCGTTATCAATAAGGCCGTCATCGTCGATAGTCGCCTTTGCAATCAGCACCTTATCGCTACCGTCGCGCAGCTCGATGGCGTACTCGATGGTGTGGCTGTTAAAGCCTTCGGCGAGATTGATTTGAATGACGAAGTGGTCAAATAAGAAGAAGCGCAGGCTCTCGTCCGGGTTGCAGCCCACGGCGTGATGCAGCTTCGCTTTCGATAAGGTGATCCCCTGAATCAGGGTGTTGCCGTAGCGATGCCACTGCGAAAGCAGGCGCTGGTGCCTGTCGGCAATGTATTCGGCTTTTTCGCTCAGTTCCCAAATGTTCATGTTTTGTTCACTCCGTTAGTGCTTGTTCCTCCGTAAGGCACATTTCGTGCCAGATTTTTAATGCATTGTATTTAAATGATTTTTATTTAAATGAGTCTTGAAAACATGACGGGTGACGTGTCATTTCGTCATCTTTGACTTTGGGTGACGGAATCTCTTTTCCCTCTCGCCCCTTCGGGGAGTGGGCCGGGGTGAGGGGCAAAGAAAAGTCCTGGCACCGTCCTTGCATTACCTGCTCCAGTTCACCCCGGAGGCCCCATGCACGAAATCACCCTTTGCCAGCGCGCAGTCGAACTTATCGAAAGCCACGCCCGCCAGAACAACGCCCGCCGCGTAACCGGCGTCTGGCTGGAAGTCGGCGCCTTTTCGTGCGTGGAAACCAGCGCCCTGGAGTTTTGCTTTGATCTGGTCTGTCGCGGCACGCTGGCGGAAGGCTGCGAGCTTCATATCCACCAGCAGGAAGCCGAATGCTGGTGCCATGACTGCCAGCAGTTCGTCACGTTGCTGACCCAGCGCGTGAAGTGCTGCCCAACCTGCAGCGGCAGCAACCTGCGCATCGTGGCGGACGACGGCATGCAGATTAAGCGTCTGGAAATCGATCAGGAGATAGCTCATGTGTAGCACTTGTGGTTGCGGTGAAGGCAACCTGTATATTGAAGGGGACGAGCGTAATCCTCACTCTGGCTTTCGCAGCGCCCCGTTTGCCCCGGCGGCACGCCCGCTGCAGCAGATAACCGGGGTTAAGTTCGCCCCGACGGCTGACGAGCAGGGCGACCTGCATTACGGCCACGGCGCGGCGGGCACCCACGCGCCGGGCATGACGCAGCGCAAAATGCTGGAGATTGAGCTGAACGTGCTGGACAAAAATAACCAGCTCGCCGCCCATAACCGCGAACGCTTCGCCAGCCAGAATCAGCTGGTGCTGAACCTGGTGTCCAGCCCCGGATCCGGTAAAACCACCCTGCTCACCGAAACGCTGAAACGCCTGAATACCAAAATGCCGTGCGCGGTTATCGAAGGCGACCAGCAAACGGTGAACGATGCCGCGCGCATCCGCGAAACCGGCACGCCAGCAATTCAGGTGAACACCGGTAAAGGCTGCCACCTCGATGCCCAGATGATCCGCGATGCCATGCTGCGCCTGCCGCTTGAGCAGGACGGCGTACTGTTTATCGAAAACGTCGGCAATCTGGTGTGCCCGGCGAGCTTTGATTTAGGCGAGCGCCACAAGATCGCGGTGCTTTCCGTCACGGAAGGTGAAGACAAACCGCTGAAATACCCGCATATGTTTGCCGCAGCGTCGTTGATGCTGCTGAACAAGATTGACCTGCTGCCGTACCTGCAGTTCGACGTCAACAAATGCCTGGCCTTTGCCCGCGAGGTCAATCCGGACATCAAAATTATTCTGGTTTCCGCGACCAGCGGTGAGGGAATGGACGAGTGGCTTAGCTGGCTGGAGGCGGAACGATGTGCATAGGCATTCCCGGGCAGATTGTCGAACGCCTGGCCGACGGCAGCGCGAAAGTGGACGTCTGCGGCGTGCAGCGCGACGTTAATTTAACCCTGGTGGGCGACGCCACCGTGGGGCAATGGGTTTTGGTTCACGTCGGTTTCGCCATGAGCATTATTGACGAAGCCGAAGCGCGCGACACCCTTGATGCTCTACAAAACATGTTCGAGGTTGAGCCGGACGTCGGCGCCTTGCTCTACGGCGAGGAGCATCGCTGATGCGCTACGTCGACGAATATCGCGATCCTGACCGCGTGATGCAGCTGATTGAAACGCTGAAAGCACGCGCCCCGCTGCTGGACTACACGGCGGGGCACCCGCTGCGCATCATGGAGGTTTGCGGCGGCCATACTCACGCTATTTTTAAATTCGGCCTCGACCAGCTGCTGCCGGAAAACATCGAGTTTATCCACGGCCCAGGCTGCCCGGTTTGCGTGCTGCCGATGGGTCGCATCGACAGCTGCATTGAGATAGCCAGCCATCCGGAGGTGATTTTCTGCACCTTTGGCGATGCGATGCGCGTGCCGGGGAAAAACGGTTCGCTGATGCAGGCAAAAGCGCGCGGCGCGGATGTCCGGGTGATTTACTCACCAATGGACGCGCTGACCCTGGCGCGCCAGAACCCGGAACGCAAAGTGGTGTTCTTCGGCCTCGGCTTTGAAACCACCATGCCCGCCACGGCGATTACCCTTCAACAGGCAAAATCGCAGGGCATCGATAATTTCTATTTCTTCTGCCAGCACATCACGCTGATCCCGACGCTGCGCAGCCTGCTTTCCCAGCCTGATAACGGCATCGGCGCTTTTCTCGCGCCGGGGCACGTCAGCATGGTGATTGGCACCGAAGCGTACGATTTTATCGCCTCTGAGCACCAGCGGCCGCTGGTCGTTGCCGGCTTTGAGCCGCTCGATCTGCTGCAGGGCGTGCTGATGCTGGTGGAGCAAAAAATCCATCAGCACAGCGTGGTGGAAAACCAGTACCGCCGCGTGGTGCCGGAAGAAGGCAACAGGCTTGCGCAAAAGGCGATAGGCGAAGTGTTTGCGGTGCGCGGAGAAGCTGAATGGCGTGGCCTGGGGGTTATCAGCGACTCCGGCGTGCAGCTCACAGAAGCGTATCGTCCGTTTGATGCAGAAATTCATTTCCGACCCAAACCTCAGCAGGTTTACGACGACCCAAAAGCCCGCTGCGGCGACGTCCTCACCGGCCGCTGCAAACCGCAGCAATGCACGCTGTTCGGCAGCGGCTGCAACCCGCAAAACGCCTTTGGCGCGCTGATGGTCTCCTCCGAAGGAGCCTGCGCGGCGTGGTATCAGTACCGTTCTCAGGAGTGTGAAGTATGAAAACCGTTGAGCTGGCCCACGGCAGCGGCGGCCAGGCGATGCAGCAGCTGATCGCCAGCCTGTTTATGCGTGCCTTCGATAACCCGTGGCTGGCGGAGCAGGAAGATCAGGCCCGGCTTTCCCTTGCGGAGCTTACCGCCAGCGGCGACCGGCTGGCGTTCTCCACCGACAGCTACGTCATTGACCCGCTCTTTTTCCCCGGCGGCGATATCGGCAAGCTGGCCGTGTGCGGCACGGCGAACGACGTCGCGGTAAGCGGCGCTACGCCACGCTGGCTGTCGTGCGGCTTTATCCTCGAAGAAGGGCTGCCGTTTGAAACCCTGGAGCGCGTGGTCACCAGCATGGCAAACGCCGCACGCGCGGCAAATATCGCCATCGTGACCGGCGACACCAAAGTGGTGCCGCGCGGTGCGGCAGATAAGCTGTTTATCAATACCGCCGGAATCGGCGCTATTCCAGCAGGCATCAGCTGGGGCGCGGCTCAGATTCAAGCAGGGGATCTGCTTATCGTCAGCGGCACGCTCGGCGATCACGGCGCAACCATCCTTAACCTGCGCGAGAAGCTGGGTCTGGACGGCGATCTGCAAAGCGACTGCGCGGTGCTGGCGCCGATGATTGCGCCACTGCTCAAAATCCCCGGCGTAAAAGCGCTACGGGACGCCACGCGCGGCGGCGTAAACGCCGTTGTGCATGAGTTTGCGGACGCCAGCGGCTGCGGCATGGAAATCAGCGAAAATCTGCTGCCGCTGGCCCCGGCGGTGCGCGGCGTCTGCGAGCTGCTTGGCCTCGATGCGTTAAATTTTGCTAATGAAGGCAAGCTGGTTATCGCCGCTTCACCCAAGTCTGCACCGGCCGTTTTAGCTGCTTTGCAGCAGCATCCGTGCGGTAAACAGGCGGCGATAGTGGGCGAGGCCGTTGAGCGCAAAGGCGTGCGCGTGACGGGGATTTATGGCGTAAAACGCACCCTCGATCTGCCGCATTTTGAGCCCTTACCGCGCATTTGTTGACCTGCGCCAGTATGCATTCACACAACACCGACTAAACTTAAACAATATTTATATTAATTATATTTTTAGCCCTGCGCCCGCCGCGAGGCATTTCAATGGAAAGCAAAAATGTCATACACGCCGATGAGCGATCTCGGGCAGCAGGGGTTATTCGATATTACCCGTACGCTGCTCCAGCAGCCCGATCTCAACGAACTCGCCAGCAGCCTGACGCAGCTGGTGAAACAGGGCGCGCTGGCCGATCGTGTAAACATCCTGCTTTACCATCCCCTTCACCAGAGGGTGAGCTTTTACGGCAAGGATAAGCACGGCAAGGAACTGCACTACGAAGATGAAATGGCGCTGGCCAGCGGCCCGGTGCGACGCATACTGTCGCGCCCGGAGGCGCTGGTTTGCAGCCAGCAGGAGTTTGATGAAACCTGGCCGCAGATGGCGAGCCTTGATTTATATGCCCCTTTTGGCCGCTACGGCCTGCTGCCGCTGGCCTCTGAAGGCAAAATTTTCGGCGGCTGCGAGTTTATTCGCGACAGGGCGGAAACCTGGACCGAAAAAGAGCTTAACCGTCTTTATACCCTGGCGCAGATAGTGGGCCTGGTAACCGAGCAGATCCAGACCCGACTTAACTCGAGCCAGGATCATCAGCTATTGTGCCGGGAACGCGACGATTTTCGCATTCTGGTGGCCGTCACCAACGCCGTGCTGTCAAAGCTGGATCTCGACGAGCTGATAAGTGAGATTGCCCGCGAAATTCATTACCACTTCGCCATTGATTCCATCAGCATTGTGCTGAAAAGCAGCCGCAAGTCGCGGCTCACGCTCTACTCCACGCATTTTGTTGATGAGGCCTCGCCAATTCACGATCAAAGCGACGTGCTGGAGACCGGCACGCTTTCAGAGCGGGTGTTTAAAAGCGGCGAGATGCTGCTGCTCAACCTCTGCCCCGGCGACAAGCTGGCGCCGTACGAGCGGATGCTGCTGGAGATGTGGGACAACAAACCACAGATGCTTTGCCTGCTGCCGCTGAAGTTCGGCAACAACATGCTGGGCGTCCTGAAGCTTGCTAAATGCAGCGAACACGGCTTTACCCCAGCCAACCTGAAGCTGCTGCGCCAGATTGCCGAACGTATCGCAATTGCCGTAGATAACGCCCTGGCCTATCAGGAAATCAACCGCCTGAAAGAAAACCTGGTGGACGAAAACCTTTATCTCACCGAGCAAATTAATAACGTCGACAGCGATTTTGGCGAAATTATCGGGCGCGGTGAAGCCATGTCTATCGTCCTCAAACAGGTAGAGATGGTCGCCAGCAGCGACAGTACCGTACTTATTCTCGGCGAGACCGGCACCGGCAAAGAGCTGATTGCCCGCGCAATCCACAACCTGAGCGAGCGCAACAGCCGCCGGATGGTGAAGATCAACTGCGCCGCAATGCCCGCCGGGCTGCTGGAGAGCGATTTATTCGGCCACGAGCGCGGGGCGTTTACCGGGGCGAACAATCAGCGCATTGGCCGCTTTGAGCTGGCGGACAAAAGCTCGCTGTTCCTGGACGAAGTGGGCGATATGCCGCTTGAGCTTCAGCCCAAGCTGCTGCGCGTGCTTCAGGAGCAGGAGTTCGAGCGCCTCGGCAGCAATAAGGTCCAGGAAGTGGACGTGCGCCTGATAGCCGCCACCAACCGCAACCTGAAAGAGATGGTGGCCGACCGCGAGTTTCGTAGCGACCTCTATTACCGGTTGAACCTTTTTCCGATCACCCTGCCGCCGCTGCGCGAACGCCCGGAGGATATCCCTCTGCTGGTAAAATCCTTCACCTTTAAAATCGCTCGCCGCCTGAACCGCAATATCGACAGTATCCCGGCGGAAACGCTGCGCGCCCTGAGCCGCATGGAGTGGCCGGGTAACGTGCGTGAGCTGGAAAACGTGATCGAGCGTGCCGTGCTGCTGACGCGCGGCAACGTTCTGCACCTTTCGCTGCCGGAGGTGGACTACCATCCGTCAGTTGAGCGAACGCTTTCTGGCCTCGCCAGTGAAGAGATACGTGAAGATGAAGACGAGTATCAGCGCATCCTGCGCGTGCTGAAGGAGGCGAACGGCGTGGTTGCCGGGCCTCGCGGAGCGGCCCAGCGTTTAGGGCTTAAGCGCACCACGTTACTTTCACGGATGAAGCGTCTGGGGATTGATAAAGACGCGCTTTAGCCGGAAACTGGGCATAACCCTACATTTTTTGTCTGGAACCTGAATTATGGCGATTATCCCTAAAAACTATACGCGGCTGGAGAGCGGCTACCGAGAAAAGGCGCTGAAGCTTTTCCCGTGGGTATGCGGACGCTGCTCGCGCGAGTTTGTGTATTCCAATCTGCGTGAGCTGACCGTTCACCATATGGATCACGATCATACCAATAACCCGGAAGATGGCAGCAACTGGGAGCTTTTATGCCTGTATTGCCACGATCATGAGCATTCGAAATACACCGAGGCAGACCAATACGGCTCCAGGGTGGTTGCCGGCGAGGATGCGCAAAAGGACGTGGGCGAAGCGACCTACAACCCGTTTGCCGACTTAAAAGCGATGCTGAACAAGAAGAAGTAAGCGCTGTCCGTTTAGAGGGAATATCGTCCCTCTTAACGAAATCATTTCACCTTCTCCCTTCATTTTTTCCTCCTGCTGCCGATAACTTATACAGAGCATTCACTCCGTACGGTTGGGTTCTGAGGCCGGGTTATTACTTGAGGTTAAAATGGATAGTTTTCAGAAAGATATCGATGAAAGGGCCAACCTGGCGTTATCCAACAAGTTCGAACTTCTGCTGTTCCGCTTAGGCACAGGCCAGCACGACAGCAAGTCAGAACTTTACGGCATCAACGTCTTTAAGCTGCGTGAAATTGTGCCGATGCCGAAGATTAACCGCGCCGCAGGCATGGAGTCGCCGCTGCTGGGGATGGCCAATATTCGTGACCAGATTATCCCGGTTATCGACCTTCCTGCCGTAACCGGCTGCACGCCAAAGACGGGCTTAAATTTATTACTGATCACCGAATATGCCCGCAGCACCCAGGCTTTTGCCGTGGAGTCCGTGGAGAATATTATTCGCCTCGACTGGAGCCAGGTGCACGCCGCCGAAGCCGGGATCAGCAGTCGCAATATCACCAGCATCGCTAATATTGACGATCCGCTGACCGGTAAAGACCTGGCGCTGGTGCTGGACGTGGAGCAGATTCTTTATGACATCATCCCGTCCGGGAGAGATGTGAATATCGCGGCAATCGAAGAGACAACCTATACCCTGAAGCCGGGCGCGGTGGCTATCGTTGCCGAAGACTCAAAAGTCGCGCGTTCGATGCTGGAGCAGGGCCTGAAGGGGATGGGCATTCCGGCCATCATGCACGCGACCGGCCTGGAAGCCTGGGAAAAAATCAAGCTTATCGCCGCCGATGCCAAAGCCTCCGGCACGCCGATCACCGACAAAATCGGCCTGGTGCTGACCGACATCGAGATGCCGGAAATGGACGGTTTTACCCTGACCCGTAATATTAAAACCGAGCCTACGCTGAAGCATATTCCTGTGGTGATCCACTCCTCGCTTTCCGGCAGCGCCAACGAAGATCACGTGCGTAAGGTCGGCGCTAACGGCTATGTCGCCAAATTCGACGTAGTCGAGCTGTCTTCCGTGATCCACAAAGCGCTGGAAGACGCTGCCACCCGCTAAAAAAAAGGCCTGGGAAACGGGCCTTATTTTCTATTTGAGCCAGAACACCTCTTTCAGCGGCTGGCTGACCGGGCTGCCGTCCGGGTTACTCGGCATGATCTCGCTCATATGCTGCCACCAGCGCTGGCAAACGTCGGTATCAGCAACCGCACTCCAGCGTGCTTCCGACTCAATATCTACCGTGGCAAACAGCAGGTGCCGCTCTGCATCGAGATAAATGGCATAGTTGTGGGCCCCGTGCTGCTTAAGCACCTCCTCCAGTTCGGGCCAGATCGGCGAATGGCGGCGCTGATACTCTTCGTGGGCTTCCGGGTTAACCTGCATCACAAAAGCTTTCCTGGTCATAATGCCTCCAGGTAAAGCTCACGGATTTCTTCACGCGTGGCCGTTCTTGGGTTGCACGGCGCGCACGGGTCGGCCAGCGCCTTGTCCAGCCAGCCTTCAATATCAGAAGACTGTATGCCAAGCTCACGGAAGCCGGATGGGATCCCCACGCAGGCAGACAGCTCGCGAATCGCCTCAATCGCCTTAAGGCTTGCCTGCTCCTCGCCGATCCCCTGAGTGTTTACCCCCATTGCCGCCGCAACCCGCGCAAAACGCGCCATCGCTTTTGGCCGGTTAAAGGCTTCGACAACCGGCAGTAAAATCGCATTACAGACGCCGTGCGCCAGGTTATGGGTCGCACCCGGCTGGTGCGCCATTGCATGAACTAAGCCCAAGCCTGCGCTGTTAAATGCCATACCCGCAAGATATTGCCCGTAGGCCATCATTTCACGCGCCTCAAGGTTATGCCCTTCATCTACGGCTTTTGGCAGCCATGTGCTTATCAGGTGAATAGCCTCAAGCGCATTGGCATCGGTCAGCGGATGTGCCGCCACGGAAACATAGGCTTCTACGGCGTGCGTTAGCGCGTCCATTCCCGTTGCGGCTGTGACGGAGGACGGGATGTTCAGCATCACGCTGGCATCATCCACGGCAATATCCGGGATGAGGTTGGTATCAATGATCACCTCCTTCACCTGACGCTCGCTGTCGGTTATCACCGCATTGCTGGTCATTTCCGCCGCGGTGCCCGCCGTGGTGTTAATCGCCACAAGGGGCACTCCGGCGTTTTTTACTTTTCCCACGCCGGAGTACTGCACGGAGCGCCCAGGGTTTGCGGTGAGGATTTTCACCGCTTTCGCCGTGTCTATCGGGCTGCCGCCGCCGAACGCGATAAGATAGTGGCAGTCGGCCTGGCGAAACTTTGTTATCCCTTTTTGCACCAATGCCTCGGTCGGGTTGGGGAACACTTCGTCAAACAGTTCGTAAGGCAGGCTATGCGCGTCCAGCGCCGTCAACAGGCTGTCCAGCAGCCCCATTTTTACTAACTGCCCGTCGGTCACGACTAACGCTTTGCCCCACTGCTTTTCGGCGACGAGTCCGACCATGTCGCCAATGGCGCCCGCACCGTGCAGGCTGATTTTGGGTAATGCCAGCATAAAACTCATCTTTAGCCCCTTAATCCTTAAGCGCTTCGGCAAGCGGCGTGACGCCAAAACGTTCGCCCAGCGCAACCAGTTCGCCGCGGGTGATGGTCTGCCGCATCCCGCCCATGGCATAGACTTTCACCAGGATCTCGGACGATTTTTCGGCGGTGTCTATCAGGCCAAAAGCCTCATCGAGAGTGGGTCCGGTGCCAAAGATACCGTGATGCGGCCACAGGACAAGGCTATGAGAGCGCATTTGCTCTGCGGTGGCGGCGCCGATGTCGTCGGTGCCAGGGACCTTCCACGGCACGATGCCGATGCCATCCGGGAACACCACCAGGCATTCGGTACTGCCTTCCCAGAGCCTGCGGGTGAAGGTTGCGTTATCCAGCGGCAGAACGTAGCTCAGGGCAATCAGGTTGGTGGCATGGCAGTGCATGATGGCCCGATCTTTTCCCCCGGAGACCTGCTTGCGTACCGCGTGAGACTGGAAATGTGCCGCCAGCTCTGAGGTTGGTAGTCCGCCGTTTTCCAGCCCCCAGTGGATGCGGTAGGCCATTCCGTCGTCGCTCACCTCCAGCAGCGCCAGGGTATCTGCCGGATCAAGCTGGACGTTGCGGAAAAACTTGCCGGAGCCGGTCACCAAAAACCAGCACCCCGCCAGCCCTTCTGCAGGCTGGCTTAACTCTACGCAGCGCGGCGTTTTGCTCAGTTCACTGCGATAAGGTTCAATATCTTCGGCCTCCAGCCGCAGGCTGATGTTGCCGCCGTTGCGTTCGTCCCAGCCCTTCAGCCACATGTCGCCCGTGGCCTTTACCATGTCCTGAATAAACCCTGAGTTGATGATGTTGTGCATTTTTTTGTGTTCCCTGAATAACGGTGGGAGCTGCCCCCTCACCCTAACCCTCTCCCCGAAGGGGCGAGGGGATGGAATGCGCCAGCGTTTTAGCGTTGGGTTAAAACGTGCTGTTCATACTGGCGAACGGCAGTCAGCCAGGCGGCGTCGGCCGGGGTATCGTGGCGCAGGCAGTACATCTCCCAGACGGCCTGCCACGGCAGGCATTTCTGCTCTTCCAGCAGCGCCAGACGAGCGGTGTAATCCCCTTCCAGCTCCAGCTGGCGAAGCTGCGCGGTTGGCTCAAGCAGGGCGCGCAGCAGGACTTTTTTCATGTTGCGCGTGCCGATGACCCAGGCCGCAACGCGGTTGATTGAGGCATCAAAGAAGTCGAGGCCAATATGGACGCGATCGAACAGGTCGTGACGGATGATTTCGCTGGCGATGGCCTGGGTTTCATCATCCAGCAGCACAACGTGGTCGCTGTCCCAGCGCACCGGGCGGCTGACGTGGAGCAGCAGGCGTGGGATATACAGCATGGCGCTGGAGATTTTGTCGGAGATGACTTCTGTGGGATGGAAGTGGCCGGCGTCGAGGCACAGCGCGGTCTGGCGGCTGGTGGCATAGCCGAAGTAAAACTCATTGGAGCCGACGGTATAGCTTTCCGCGCCAATGCCGAACAGTTTGCTTTCAACGGCATCAATGTGGTGTGCCGGGTTTAGCTTTTCGGCAATGGCCTCATCCAGCGCAGCTACCAGACGCTGGCGCGGGCCGAGGCGATCGACGGTGACATCTTTCATGCCGTCCGGGATCCAGATATTCATCACCGAAGGCGTACCAAGCTGTTCGCCGAAGTAAGCCGATATTTTGCGGCAGGCTTTCACATGATCGATCCAGAACTGACGGGTATCGTCGTTGGCGTGCGAAAGCGTAAAGCCGTCCGCACTCAGCGGATGAGAGAAACAGGAAGGGTTAAAATCCAGCCCCATTTTACGAGCCTTAGCCCACTCAACCCAGTTTTTGAAATGCTCGGGCTTGATGCGGTCGCGGGAAACAGGCTTGTCAGCCTCAAGATAAATAGCATGCAGATTCAGGCGTTTTGGCCCAGGGATCAAGCTCAGGGCACAGTCCAGGTCGGCACGCAGCTCGGCCGGGTTACGCGCTTTTCCCGGATAATTTCCCGTTGCCTGAATGCCGCCGCTAAGCTCGCCCTCCGGATTTTCAAAACCGGCTACGTCGTCGCCCTGCCAGCAGTGCATCGAGACGGGCAGGCGGTCGAGCTGACGTAGAGCTTCCTCCGCATCAACCCCTACTGCGGCAAAACGCTGTTTCGCCAGTTCCCAGGCTTTTTCGATTTGAATCGTCATGCGCAAAGCTCCTTACGTGTCTGATTGGTTTGCCGCAGCTGCGCGACATAGTGGGCAATGTCGCTGTTAGCATCCGGCGTGAATGAAATAAGGTTACTGTTCTGCCGCACCAGGCAGCGGAAGGCGTCTACGTCCGAAACATCGTCCAGCGCCATCAGCTGACAGCCAATGTTGCCCAGCGTTGAGGCTTCCACCGGGCCGGCAACAACGGTTACGCCGCAGGCGTCCGCGCAAAGCTGGTTCAGGAAATGGTTCTGGCAGCCTCCGCCGACGATATGCAGGCCGTCAAACGGCTGCCCGCGCAGCGTCTCAAGCTCAAACAGGACTTCGGCGTAAAGCAGCGCCAGGCTATCAAAGATGCATCGGGCCAGTTCCGCATCGCTCTGCGGTACCGGCTGATTCGCCTCGCGGCAGGCGGCCTGAATCTCACGGCACATACTTTCGGGGTTAATAAAGCGATCGTCGTTAGGGTTGATCGTAAAGCGGCAGCCGGGCAGCTGCTGAGCCCGGCCAATAAGCTCAGGGATATCCGTGACCGATCTTTCGCGGGAAACGCGCTGCAGCAGCCATAGCCCCATGATGTTTTTCAGTATCCGATAGCGCCCTTCCGCGCCGCCCTCGTTAGTAATGTTGGCCGCCAGCGCCGCCTCGCTGACGCAGGGCGTTTTGCTTTCAAAGCCCATCAACGACCAGGTGCCGGAGGAGAGATAAGCCGCATTGTTACCCGCCAGCGGAGCAGCAATCACCGCGCTTGCCGTATCGTGAGTGGCAACGCTGACCACCGGGATCTTGTTACCTTCGCGACAAACCCATTCACCGATCGCCACGCCGGGATAGGCTGGTTTTCCGAACCAGCGCTCAGGGACGCCAGCCCACGCCAGCAGCTGTGTGTCCCAGCTGTCGGTGTGGATATTTATCATCTGGGTTGTGGTGACGTTGGTGTATTCCCAGTTCAGCACGCCGGTCAGCCGAAAGCAGAAGTAGTCAGGGATAAGCAAAGCATGCGCCGTGCGTTTCACCCAGTCAGGGCGTTGCTCAACCAGAGCACGAAGCTGATACAGCGTATTGAAGGGTAAGAACTGGATGCCGCTGCGGCGGTATATCTCTTCACGCCCAGGCTCGCTCACAGCTCGCGCCATTACGCCGTCCGTTCGGCTGTCGCGATAGGAGACGGGCAGGCCAACCCGGCTGCCGTTTTCGTCCATCAGCACGAAGTCCACGCCCCAGGTGTCGATGCCAATACTGTCGATGCACACGCCTTCATCGCAGGCCTTTTGTAGCCCAAAACGTATTTCAGCTTCGAGGCTATCCAGATCCCAGCAGTCATAGCCGTCAATACGGACCAGGCGATTGGTAAAGCGATGAATTTCACGCAGGGAGAGATGCCTGGAGGCCGGGTCAAAGCGGGCCAGCATTACGCGGCCGCTGGAGGCACCGAGGTCAACGGCAACGCTGTGGCGAAGGGTCATGATGGGTGTCCTTATTGGAGTCATTACCCATCAGTCTAAAAATGTCAGTCTACCCCTACCTTCGCCCCACTGACAGCGGCCAGCCCCGCCTGGCAAGGAGGCAAAGATGAACGAGAGGCAGTTCACAGTTTTACTTTAGCCGCTTCAGATCGGCCTGTGTCCAGCCTGTGACCGCACGCGCATTTCCCGACAAAGCCCGTCTTATCTTCAAAAATGAGCGCTTTTTGCGCGATTTTTCGTCAAAAATTTAAGGTGCCGCCGGGCGGCGTTCTCTACTATCGAGCGACATTCTGTACGGTCGGAGGCGGTAATGACGATATTACACAGCGTTGATTTTTTCCCGGGAACCTCGGTATCGGTGACCATTGAACCTCGCCTGCCTCAGCCAGACTTTCCTGAGCATCACCATGATTTCAGTGAAATTATTATCGTGGAGCACGGCACCGGATGCCATATTTTCAACGGGCAACCCTATACCCTGAGCGGCGGCTCTGTCTGTTTTGTTCGCGACCACGATCGTCACCTGTTTGAGCACACCGAAAACCTTTGCCTGACAAACATCCTCTATCGGGAACCTCAGGCTTTTTGTTTTCTTTCCGGGTTCGAAAAGCTGCTACCTCAGGAGCGGGACGGCAACTACCCCGCCCACTGGCGCATAAGTCAGAGCGTATTGCATCAGGTTAAAGGGTTTATTGACCGCTTTGATAACCTGAGCAGCGCAAGCGACGACCACTCGGTTGCCAACCGTGAGCTTCTGTTTATGCAGCTTCTGATGCTGCTACGGCAGGCAAATCAGGCAGAAAACGGAGGCGGGGCCGACGAGCGCTTAAATCAGCTTGTCGCCTGGCTTGAAGAAAATTATGCCGAGGAGGTTTGCTGGGAGCAGCTGGCAGCGTCTTTTACGCTCTCCCTTCGTACGCTGCACCGCCAGCTAAAGCAGAAAACCGGCCTGACGCCGCAGCGCTACCTCAACCGGCTACGCCTGATTAAAGCGCGCTATTTGCTGCGCTACAGCGAAGAAAACATCACGAATATCGCCTTCCAGTGCGGCTTTGGCGACAGCAACCATTTCTCCACGCTGTTTAAGCGCGAGTTTTCCTGCAGTCCTCGCGCCGTACGCCAGGGACTCGATCGCGGATTTACGTAACGCGGAGACCATCACCGTTTTTTAGGCAACAAAACTCAATACTTTCAGGTCATTCAGTAACGGAGCAACGCCTGTGCCAGGCCAGTTGATACTTAAGAAAGCAGATTTTTTTTCCTCGGATGCGCAGCCGGTAGCGGTGGCCGACCGCTATCCGCAAAACGTTTTTGCCGAGCATACCCATGATTTCTGCGAGCTTGTCGTGGTATGGCGCGGCAACGGGCTGCACATTCTTAACGGCAGGCCCTGGCGTATTACATGCGGGGATCTGTTCTATATACGTGCGGAAGACCGGCACGGCTATGAGTCTGTGCATGAGCTGGTGCTGCATAACATCATTTACTGCCCGGAAAGGCTGGCGTTAAACGTCGACTGGGCCGATCTTCTGCATAATCCAGCCATGCCTGACGGCAGCGATCCGCGCTGGCGTCTGAGCAGCCAGGGGATGGCGCAGGCGCGCCAGATAATCGGCCAGCTTGAACATGAGAGCCCGAAGTCAGACTCGCTGTCGCGCTGCCTGTCGGAAAGCCTTTTTTTGCAGCTGGTGATTACGCTGCGTCGCCACCGCTACCGCGCTGCCGACGCTGAAACCCTGCGGGAAGGGGAAACGCTGGATCTACTGATGGCGGCGCTGGGGAACAGCCTCGGAGAGGCGTTCGATTTAGGCCATTTCTGCCGTCATCACCAGGTTGCGGAACGGCAGATGCGCCAGCTATTTCGCCAGCAAACCGGCATGACGCTCGGCCAGTATCTACGTCAGCTACGCATTTGCCAGGCGCAATATCTGCTGCGCCACAGCGAACTCTTAATCAGCGAGATAGCTTCGCAGTGCGGCTTTGAGGACAGTAACTATTTCTCCGTGGTGTTCACCAAAGAGACGGGCGTGACGCCACGGCTATGGCGCCAGCGCTTTCTGTAACGGCTAATCAGCTCGCCATGCCCATGCCCACGATATTGGCAGCAAGTATGATGACCAGGCAGCCAATAGCCAGCACGCCAACCGGCCTGCGTCCTGCGGACGTCCACTCTTTCATGATTAACCCTACCAGCCCACCGCACAGTACATAGAAGCTCATGTGCAGCATCCAGCTCATGTAGTCATACTGTGCCGGAATTTTGGCGTGCCCCCAGGCGTAGAAGAAGAACTGCAGGTACCACATCAGGCCACCAAGCGTGGACAGCAGCAAATTGGCGATAATCAGCGGCTTTGCCAGCGAGAAATCAGCTTTTATCGACAAGTTTTTCACTTTTGCCAGCCGAATGAAGCAGAAGCACAGGTTGACGATTGCGCCTCCGCCCATGATAACGACATAGCTTGGCAGGGCGATGTACAGCGGATCGACGCCCAGGCCTGCCGCTGCCTGATGCATGGGCTTCGCAGCATCCATAGCAAAGGACATACCGGCGGAGAAGATGCCGCACATCACCGCCAGCACCAGCCCTTTTTTCAGGTTAAATTCCTCAGCTTTAATGCCCATCTGGCGCTCTTTAAGCTGCCCGGCTCGGGTGACAATAGCGACGCCTATCACCGCCACCAGCACGCCAAGCAGCGTCATGCGGCCGCCGGGCGTCCCCGTCAGCATGGCAAATTTGCCATTGATGATCGGGGTCATTAATGTCCCCACTATCAGCGTGATGCCAATAGCGATACCGATGCCCATAGACATGCCCAAATAGCGCATCGTCAGGCCATAGTTGATGTTACCGATGCCCCACATGGCACCAAACAAAAACACCGGCAGCAGCGTGGACGCGCTAAACGATCCGTAGTAGCCCCAAAAATCCGGCAGCAGTAAGGCGCTTACCGCCCACGGCAGGATAAGCCAGGAGACAATTCCGCCCACCGACCACATGGTTTCCCACGACCAGTGCTGCACTTTTTTAAACGGAGCATAAAAGCAGGCGGCGCTGGCGGCACCGATCAGATGCCACAGGATCCCCATCGTAATTGCGTTACTCATTCTCTGTCCCTCATTGCTTTCAGGGCGTCGAATTGCCGACACGCCCTCCAATATCAACGAGTCTAAAGAGTGAGCAACCGGCTAACCTTTAGGGCAGTGCCGCCCGCCGGAGGGAGCTGGCAAAAACCAGAAAATGCTGCCGATGGCGATCACAGTTTGTTATCCCTCTTTCCCCTGCCAAAGCTTAACGTCACGAGCGGGTAACAATCCGTCGCTACTCTGCGAAGATGGACGTTTTACCCGCTGCGTTATAGCCGTAACCCGTGGTTTCATGAAGAAAAGTTATAACCACACGCCAAGTGCGGCATTGATAAACATTTTCAATATCATTTAATTAACTATAATGAACCGACTGATTACGCGGCGTTAACAGCATTACAGCCGCTCTACGTTAATGGAGACGATGAATATGAGCTATACACTGCCATCCCTGCCTTACGCTTACGACGCGCTGGAACCGCATTTCGACAAAGAAACCATGGAAATCCACCACAGCAAACACCACCAGGCCTACGTGAACAACGCAAACGCCGCGCTGGAATCCCTGCCTGAGTTTGCCAGCCTGTCTGCGGAAGAGCTGATTACCAAACTGGATCAGCTGCCTGCGGATAAGAAAACCGCGCTGCGTAACAACGCCGGCGGCCATGCTAACCACAGCTTCTTCTGGAAAGGCCTGAAAAAAGGCACCGAGCTGAAAGGTGACCTGAAAGCCGCTATCGAACGCGATTTCGGCAGCGTTGACGCATTCAAAGCCGAATTCGAAAAAGCGGCAGCTACCCGTTTCGGCTCCGGCTGGGCGTGGCTGGTGCTGAAAGGCGACAAACTGGCTGTAGTGTCTACTGCAAACCAGGACAGCCCGCTGATGGGTGAAGCTGTTTCCGGCGCTTCCGGCTTCCCGATTGTGGGCCTGGACGTGTGGGAACACGCTTACTACCTGAAATTCCAGAACCGTCGCCCGGACTACGCTAAAGAGTTCTGGAACGTGGTTAACTGGGACGAAGCAGCAGCACGTTTCGCCGCTAAAAAATAAGGTTGCAATACAACCGTAGAGAAGCGAGCCTGATGGCTCGCTTTTTTTATGTCTATTTCGCAGGGAGTTGCTTATGCACCGCTATCCGCTTCAGGTTTACGCAGGCCAGATTCGTGATTACGAAGGGAGCCGGCCCAGCGCCATCGCCAAGATTCAGGTGGACGGTGAGCTTCGCCTGACCGAACTCGGGCTTGAGGGCGATGAACAGGCGGAGAAGGTGATTCACGGCGGGCCGGAAAGGGCGCTGTGCCACTATCCCCGCGAGCATTATCAGCACTGGGCGCAAATCTTTCCGGATAAAGCGGAGCTGTTTAACGCCCCGGCCTTCGGCGAAAACCTGTCTACAGCAGGGATGACAGAAAAAAACGTCTATATGGGCGATATCTACCGCTGGGGTGAAGCGCTGATTCAGGTGACCCAGCCTCGCTCACCCTGCTTTAAGCTTAACTACCATTTTGGCGTTGAGGATATGGCGGCGCGGATGCAGGAAGCGGGCTACTGCGGCTGGCTTTACCGCGTGATTCTGGCGGGGAATGTTTCCGCCGATGCGCCGCTGGAGCTGGTATCACGCGTGAGCGACGTGACGGTGGCGGAAGCTATCGCCATCGCCTGGCATATGCCGTTTGATGATTCGCAGTATCACCGGCTGCTGTCGGCGGCGGGATTATCGGTGAGCTGGAGCAGAACAATGCAGAAAAGGCGGATTTCGGGGAAGATCGAGGATAATTCTCGGCGTTTGTTCGGAAAGTAACGGCCCCTCTCCCCACTGGGGAGAGGGTGACAGAAAAGAAGAGCACTTACTCTTTTGGATCTTTACCCGCCAGCAGCTTATCCAGCTCATCGCCGCCCACGTGACGGAAGTCCTGCCCCTTCACGAAGTAGAAGATGTATTCGCAGATGTTCTGGCAGCGGTCACCGATACGCTCGATGGAACGGGCACAGAACAGCGCGGTCAGCACGCTAGGAATAGTGCGGGAGTCTTCCATCATGTAGGTCATCAGCTGACGCACGATGCCTTCATATTCCTGGTCAACTTTCTTGTCTTCACGGTAGATACGCACCGCTTCATCAAGATCCATACGCGCGAAAGCGTCCAGCACGTCGTGCAGCATCTGCACGGTGTGGCGCCCCAGCGATTCGAGGCTGACCAGCAGCGGCTGGTGCTGCTGGGAGAACTTCTCCAGCGCGGTGCGGCAGATTTTGTCCGCGACATCACCAATACGTTCCAGCTCGGCGATGGTTTTGATGATCGCCATCACCAGACGCAGGTCGCTGGCGGTTGGCTGACGCTTAGCGATGATGCGCACGCAGGCTTCATCGATCGCCACTTCCATCATGTTGACCTTCTGGTCACCGGCGATAACGCGCTTCGCCAGCTCGCTGTCCTGGTTGTGCATCGCGGTGATCGCGTCGGAGAGCTGCTGTTCCACCAGCCCGCCCATCGTCATCACCTGAGTACGGATGTACTCCAGCTCGGCGTTGAACTGGCCAGAAATATGTTTGTTTAAGTTGAGGTTATCCATCGCGCTCTCCAATCAACCGTAGCGGCCAGTAATGTAATCTTCGGTTTGTTTCTTCGCTGGCGTAGTAAACAGCGTATCGGTTTCGCTGAATTCGATCAGCTCGCCGAGGTACATAAACGCCGTGTGGTCAGAACAACGCGCCGCCTGCTGCATGTTGTGGGTCACGATCACTACGGTATAGTCTTCTTTCAGCTCGGTGATCAGCTCTTCAATACGCCCGGTGGAAATCGGGTCAAGCGCGGAGCACGGTTCGTCCAGCAGCAGAACTTCCGGGCGAATCGCGATACCGCGAGCGATGCACAGGCGCTGCTGCTGACCACCGGAGAGGCTGTAGCCGCTCTGGTGCAGTTTATCTTTAGTTTCGTTCCACAGCGCGGCTTTCGTCAACGCCCACTGCACGCGCTCATCCATATCGCTGCGGGACAGCTTTTCAAACAGGCGCACGCCAAAAGCGATGTTGTCATAGATGGACATCGGGAACGGCGTCGGCTTCTGAAAAACCATGCCGACTTTTGCACGCAGCAGGGCGATGTCCTGGCTTTGGGTAAGGATATTTTCCCCATCCAGCAGGATTTCACCTTCCGCACGCTGATCCGGGTAGAGCGAGTACATTTTGTTAAAGGTACGCAGCAGGGTGGATTTACCACAGCCTGACGGCCCAATGAAGGCGGTAACCTGGTTCTTCGCGATATCCAGATTAATGTTCTTCAGGGCGTGGAACTTACCGTAGTAGAAGTTCAGGTCACGAACCTGGATTTTGCCTGAGGCTAAATCAACCTTACTCATCTGTTTCTTAATCTCCGTCCGGCGCCGCGAGGGCCGCGCCGTAAAATTTAACCGTGTTTACTCTTCGAGAAAATCACGCGCGCCAGAATGTTCAGCAGCAGTACGCAGAGGGTAATAATCAGTACCCCTGCCCAGGCCAGCTGTTGCCACTCGGCAAACGGGCTCATAGCAAATTTGAAAATGGTCACCGGCAGGTTGGCGATAGGCTGCATCATGTCCGTGCTCCAGAACTGGTTGGACAGGGAGGTGAAGAGCAGCGGTGCGGTTTCGCCAGCGATACGGGCAATCGCCAGCAGCACGCCGGTGATAATCCCGGAGACGGACGCTTTAAGCGTAATCGCGGAGATCATCTTCCATTTTGGTGTTCCCAGCGCGTAAGCCGCTTCACGTAGGCTATCCGGCACCAGTTTCAGCATGTTTTCAGTGGTACGAATGACGATTGGCACCTGCAGCAGCGCCAGCGCAATCACGCCCGCCCAGCCGGAGAAGTGTTCCATTTTCGCCACCACAATGGTGTAAACGAACAGGCCGACCACAATCGACGGCGCGGACAGAAGAATGTCGTTAATAAAACGAATCACTTCGGCAAGCGCGGACTTACGCCCGTACTCCGCCAGATAAATCCCGGCCATGATGCCCAGCGGCGTGCCGATAACGGTCGCCCACAGGATCAGCAGGCCGCTGCCCGCCAGGGCGTTCGCCAGACCGCCGCCCGCCGTGTTTGGCGGAGGCGTCATTTCGGTAAACAGCGCCAGCGACATGCCATCGATGCCGCGGGTCACCGTGGAAAACAGGATCCACACCAGCCAGAACAGACCGAACGCCATCGTCGCCATGGAAAGCGTCAGGGCGATGCGGTTTTTCATGCGGCGACGAGCCTGCATTTTACGGCGCGACTCAGCAAGTGCCGCGCTGCTTTGCATTTCCATCGTGGTCATGAGCGAGCCCCTTCGTTTTTCGCCAGGCGCATAATCATGAACTTAGAGATAGCCAGTACGATAAAGGTAATCACAAACAGGATTAAGCCAAGCTCCATCAGCGCGGCGGTATGCAGGCCGGATTCCGCTTCGGCGAATTCGTTAGCCAGCGCGGAGGTAATACTGTTGCCCGGCATATACAGCGAAGCGCTGTCGAGCTGGTAGGTGTTACCAATGATAAAGGTCACCGCCATGGTTTCACCCAGCGCGCGGCCAAGGCCGAGCATCACGCCGCCGATCACGCCGTTTTTGGTGAACGGCAGAACGATGCGCCAGATAACTTCCCAGGTCGTGCAGCCAATGCCGTAGGCCGATTCTTTCATCATCACCGGCGTTTGTTCGAAGACATCGCGCATAACCGAGGCGATATACGGAATGATCATAATCGCGAGGATCACGCCGGCGGCAAGAATACCGATACCAAAAGCAGGGCCAGAGAACAGGGCACCAACGATAGGCACGGCGGAAAGGACGTTGCCTACAGGCTCCTGGAAGTAAGTCGCGAATAGGGGAGCAAAGATAAACAGGCCCCACATGCCGTACACAATACTTGGAATGGCCGCCAGCAGTTCAATGGCGATACCCAGCGGTCGCTTCAGCCAGCCGGGCGCGAGTTCTGTCAGGAACAGGGCGATACCAAAGCTCACCGGCACCGCAATCAGCAGCGCGATAAACGAGGTCACGAGGGTTCCGTAAATCGGCACCAGCGCGCCGAAGACTTCATTAGGGGCATCCCACTCTTTGGACCAGAGGAAGGAGAAGCCAAACTTCTCAATGCTCGGCAGCGAGGAGATAAACAGCGAGATGATAATCCCACCCAGCAGAAATAGCACAATCAGCGCAGCCAGTCTTACCAGCGCACTGAAAATTACATCGCCTTGTTTGCCAGGGGCTTTAAACGTCGGCTTAGTCACAGCCATAGCGTACTCTTCGTAGTTGCTGAATAAACCGGGGTAACATACCTGTTACCCCAGATTTTTGCACTTAGTACAGCGCCTTACCGGAACTGTCTTTTACATTGGTCTTCCATGCAGCGCGAACTTGCTCAACCACGGAGGCTGGCAGCGTTGCGTAATCCAGGGCGTTAGCTTCTTTCGCGCCAGATTTGTATGCCCAGTCAAAGAACTTCAGCACTTCTGCGCCCTGCTCAGGGTTTTTCTGCTCTTTGTGAACCAGGATGAAGGTGGTGGAGGTGATTGGCCACGCTTCGTCACCTTTCTGGTTAGTCAGATCCTGTGCGAAGGATTTGCTCCAGTCAGCACCTTTAGCCGCGTTAGCAAAGTTTGCTTCAGTCGGGCTAACCGGCTTACCGTCAGCGGACAGCAGCTTGGTGTAGGTCAGGTTGTTCTGCTTAGCGTAAGCGTATTCAACGTAGCCGATAGAGCCTGGCAGACGCTGTACGAAGGCCGCGATGCCGTCGTTACCTTTACCGCCCAGACCGGTTGGCCAGTTAACGGTAGAGCCTGCGCCGATTTTGGTTTTCCACTCTTCGTTCACTTTCGCCAGGTAGCTGGTGAACACGAAGGAAGTACCGGAGCCGTCAGCACGACGAACAACCGCGATGTTCTGATCCGGCAGTTTGTGGCCAGGGTTCAGCTTAGCAATCGCCGGGTCGTTCCATTTTTTGATGGTGCCCAGGTAGATGTCACCCAGGGTTTTGCCATCCAGCACCAGTTCGCCAGATTTGAAGCCCGGCAGGTTAACCGCCAGCACCACGCCGCCGATCACGGTAGGGAACTGGAACAGGCCTTCTTGCTGTAATTTGTCATCCGCCAGAGGGGCGTCAGAAGCGCCGAAGTCAACGGTGTTAGCAATGATTTGCTTCACGCCGCCGGAGGAACCGATACCCTGGTAGTTCACCTTGTTACCAGTTTCTTTCTGGTAGGTATCTGCCCACTTGGCATACACCGGCGCAGGGAAAGTTGCACCAGCGCCAGTCAGGCTTGCAGCTGCAAACGCAGTAGAAGCGCTCAGAGATAAGGTCGCGGCGACAACAGTTGCGACAGTGGTACGCATAACGTTCATAATGTCTCCTGCCAGATGTTCGTAAATTGTTGTTTAATTAAATACAGGGTAGAAAATAGGACAGTTTGGTGACAGTTAAATGTACGAATTATGACAGTTTTATGACAATGCACTTTCTGGGAGCAAAAACACAATAACCCATTGCTTATTAATGAATTTTCAAAAAAACACATCTCAAAACAAACTCAAATATTGAAAATATATTTGTTCAATTTGTGTTCGCCCTCACTCATTATGACATCCTTTCTAAAGCTTTTGACTCAAGGTCATTATCACAATCCCTAATCACCGTACTTTTCTCCGCCATAGCGTCCGCGGTTAAGTATCACAAATTGTTTAATTTTTATTCTCTCCTTTGCCGCTAATATCAAAAAACCTCAACAAAGAAGGGTTAAAGGATGACATTAAAACAAGCTTTATTCTTATCTCTGCTTACCGGTTCGTTTTCCGCGTTCGCAGCCGATGTACCGGCAAAGAATCCATTAAGCGTTCACGTCCTGAATCAGCAAACCGGTACGCCCTCTGAGGGTGTGAAGGTCACGCTGGATAAACAAGAAGGCGAAAAATGGATAAGGCTGGGCCAGGGGCTGACTAACACAGACGGTCGAATTAGCGCGCTTTATCCCGCAGGAAAAGACATTGAGCCGGGTAATTACAAAGTGACGTTTGAAACCGGCGAATACTACAAGGCACATAACCAGGACACCTTCTTTGTGGATGTGCCGGTAGTGATCCACGTAAGCAAGCCAGGCGAGCATTATCACGTGCCGTTGTTGCTTAGCCCCTTCGGTTATTCGACCTATCGTGGCAGCTAACCCATCAAGATAAAAAAAGCCCCGTACCGTTATGGCCGGGGCTTTTTGTTTGGTACTCAACGTTTTTTCGTCCATTAATCACAACGGATTAACGGCAAAAAAATTACTCCACCGTTACCGATTTCGCCAGGTTACGCGGCTGGTCTACGTCGGTACCTTTGATCAGCGCTACGTGGTAGGACAGCAGCTGCAGCGGCACGGTATAAAAGATTGGCGCAATCACCTCTTCCACATGCGGCATCTCGATGATGTGCATGTTGTCGCTGCTGGTAAAGCCAGCGTCACGATCGGCGAAGACATACAGCTGGCCGCCACGGGCGCGAACTTCTTCGATGTTGGATTTTAATTTTTCCAACAGTTCGTTGTTCGGTGCCACCACAATAACCGGCATATCGGCGTCGATCAGCGCCAGCGGGCCATGTTTCAGCTCCCCGGCCGCATAAGCTTCGGCGTGAATATAAGAGATCTCTTTGAGCTTCAGCGCACCTTCCATCGCGATCGGATACTGATCGCCACGGCCCAGGAACAGCGCATGATGCTTGTCGGAGAAATCTTCCGCCAGCTGCTCGATGCGTTTGTCCTGAGACAGCATCTGCTCGATGCGGCTTGGCAGCGCCTGCAGGCCATGCACGATATCGTGCTCGATTTGTGCGTCAGCGCCTTTCAGGCGGCTTAGCTTCGCCACCAGCATCAGCAGAACGGTGAGCTGGGTGGTGAACGCTTTGGTTGAGGCCACGCCGATTTCCGTTCCGGCATTGGTCATCAGCGCCAGGTCAGATTCGCGCACCAGAGAAGATCCGGCCACGTTGCAAATCGCCAGTGAACCAAGATAGCCCAGCTCTTTGGACAGACGCAGCGCTGCCAGGGTATCCGCCGTTTCACCAGACTGGGAAAGGGTGATCATCAGGCTGTTGCGGCGAACGGCAGATTTGCGGTAGCGGAATTCAGAGGCAATCTCAACATCGCAAGGGACGCCAGCAAGCGCTTCGAACCAGTAGCGGGAAACCATCCCTGAGTTGTAGGAAGTGCCACAGGCAACGATTTGAATATGCTCAACCTGAGAGAGCATTTCATTGGCTTTTGGCCCAAGCTCCGTCAAATCTACTTCGCCGTGGCTGATGCGCCCGACAAGAGTGTTTTTGATGGCATTCGGCTGCTCGTAAATCTCTTTCTGCATGTAGTGGCGGTAAATACCTTTGTCGCCAGCGTCATACTGCAGATTAGATTCGATATCCGGGCGCTTGACCTGCTCGCCTTTGGTATCAAAAACGGTAACCGCACGGCGGGTCACTTCGGCGATATCGCCCTCTTCCAGGAAGATAAAGCGGCGAGTCACCGGCAGCAGCGCCAGCTGATCGGAGGCAATAAAGTTTTCGCCCATGCCCAGGCCGATAACCATCGGGCTACCGGAGCGAGCGGCCAGCAGAACATCCGGGTTGCGGGTGTCCATGATAACGGTGCCGTAGGCGCCGCGAAGCTGTGGGATGGCACGAAGAACCGCATCACGCAGCGTACCGCCCTGTTCCAGCTCCCAGTGCACCAGGTGAGCAATAACTTCAGTATCCGTCTGTGACACAAACGTGTAGCCACGAGACTGCAGCGCTTCGCGCAGCGGTTCATGGTTTTCAATGATACCGTTATGTACCACCACGATGTGGTCGGAAACATGTGGGTGAGCATTAATCTCTGAAGGTTCGCCGTGCGTAGCCCAGCGAGTATGAGCAATACCCGTGCCGCCATGGAGAGCCGTTTCTTCCGCGGCTTCCGCCAGCTTCTGTACTTTGCCCAGACGACGCAGGCGGGTCATATTACCCTTGTCGTCCACCACCGCCAGGCCCGCAGAGTCATACCCGCGGTATTCCAGACGACGGAGTCCTTCAATAAGGATTTCAGCGATATCACGTTGCGCTACTGCGCCAACAATTCCACACATAATTTTTAAGTCCTGAGAATGGCGTTAGCCATGTGTTGTCGCTGACCTGTTGTCTACCCGTCGTCTTTCGCACTGTGGATGCGTTGTCTGCGCTTGCGCACCCCGGTCACTTACTTGATGTAAGCTCCCGGAATTTACAAGCTTGTTGCCTTTCCACAGCACGAAATCCATAGGGTATTATTCCGGTGTTTCCGGAGCCCCGAGCCTTGTAGAGAGTGGGGTTATTTTTATGGTTACTGCTTTTTGGGTGGGGCGTTTTCAAGAACGACCCTCACCCCAGCCCTCTTCCTGAAAGGGAGAGGGGGAAACCTGTGTTTAATTCAGCGCCTCCGCCCTTATGGGGCGAGAAGAAATTACTTTTTCTTCACCGGACGCTGCCAGCCCTGGATGTGTTTCTGTTTTACGCGACTGATCACCAATTCATTTTCAGCCACGTCACGCGTGACGGTCGTTCCTGCCCCAATCGTAACGCCATTCGCCACGATCACCGGCGCCACCAGCTGGGTATCAGATCCAACAAACACGTCATCGCCGATAATAGTTTTGTGCTTGTTCACGCCATCGTAGTTACAGGTGATTGTACCTGCACCGATATTCACGTTATCGCCAATTTCAGCATCACCGAGGTAGCTCAGATGGCCGGCTTTGGAACCTTTACCCAGGCGCGCTTTCTTCATCTCAACGAAGTTGCCGACGTGAGCCCCTTCTGCCAGTTCGGCGCCAGGGCGCAGGCGGGCAAATGGCCCAATAGTGCAGGCAGCTTCAAGCGTTGCATCTTCAATAACCGTGTACGGGCTGATTTCGCAGTCATCACCGATAACCGCGTTTTTAATCACGCAGCCGGTACCAATCTTCACGCGGTTGCCCAGCGTAACGCGGCCTTCCACAATGACATTAGTATCAATTTCAATATCGCGCCCGTGAGTCAGCTCACCGCGCAGGTCGAAGCGAGCCGGGTCGCGCAGCATCACGCCTGCCAGCAGCAGCTTATCGGCCTGCTCGGTTTGGTAAACGCGCTCCAGGCGGGAAAGCTGAAGGCGGTTGTTCACGCCTTCTACTTCGCTCAGGCGATCCGGATGAACGGCTGCGATTTCACGCCCTTCTCCGTGAGCCAGAGCAATAATGTCCGTGATATAGAATTCGCCCTGGGCGTTGTTGTTATCCAGCTTACCGAGCCAGCGCTTCAGGTCTGCACCGTTAGCCACCAGAATACCGGTGTTAATTTCGTTGATTTTACGCTGCTCTTCGCTCGCATCTTTATGTTCAACGATGCCGACAACCTTGCCGTTTTCACGCGCAATACGGCCATAGCCGGTTGGGTCATCAAGCTTAACGGTCAGCAGGCCGATGCCGCCCTGCGGTTTGGCTTCACGCAGGCGCTGCAAAGTTTCGACGGAGATAAGCGGTACATCGCCGTACAGCATCAGAATGTCTTCGTCATCGGCAAAGAACGGAGCCGCCATCTGCATGGCATGACCTGTTCCCAGCTGCTCAGCCTGCAGCACCCAGTTGAGGGCGCTGTCGTTCAGGGTCTGTTTTAACAGATCGCCGCCGTGACCATAAACCAGATTAACCCTCTGGGTACCTAATTTATTAGCGGCATCAATGACATGCTGAACCATTGGCTTCCCAGCCAGCGTGTGCAGCACCTTTGGAAGATCTGAGTACATGCGGGTCCCTTTGCCGGCGGCAAGGATAACCACGCTCATTGCGCTGTTTGACATACGTGTCCTGAATCTGTGTAGTGTGTGAAGTAAAGCGATTTAGCCTTGAAAATTCTACATATTTTGCACCAAAAAATACGCTGCTGCTAATTTAACCGCCATGACGTTATCTGAGTCTTTTATAGCAGCAACGGCGGCAGAATCCATGGGATTTAAGGTCAAAATGCCGTCGGCATCCCCTGCAGATTATGCTATCTCGCTGGTTTTACGATTATTTTGAGGATGGAATAAAGTTGAAAGATAAAAAAAATGCCAGTCAGGTTTCCCGGACTGGCATTTGTCTTTTCAAGCAGGTAGTTACATCGCTTTTTTGGTTAACTCGATAACGCGCAGTTTGGCGATCGCTTTAGCCAGTTCAGCAGAAGCCTGAGCGTAATCCACATCACCGTGGGAGCTATGCATGTGCTCTTCAGCTTTGCGTTTCGCTTCCAGGGCTCGCGCTTCGTCGAGATCCTGGCCGCGAATCGCGGTGTCAGCCAGTACGGTTACGTTACCCGGCTGCACTTCCAGAACACCGCCGGACAGGTAGATAAACTCTTCATGTCCGTGCTGCTTAACGATGCGAATCATACCAGGCTTAATGGCGGTGAGCAGCGGTGCGTGGCCTGGGTAAATACCCAGCTCGCCTTCGCTACCCGTTACCTGGATCTTCTCGACCAGACCGGAGAACATTTGCTGCTCCGCGCTGACGACGTCCAGGTGGTAAGTCATAGCCATGTCACCCTCCGATTAGGCGTTAAAGTTTTTTCGCTTTCTCAACGGCTTCGTCGATGGAGCCAACCATGTAGAACGCCTGCTCTGGCAGATGGTCGTATTCGCCGTCCATGATGCCTTTAAAGCCACGGATGGTATCTTTCAGCGAAACGTATTTACCTGGAGAACCGGTAAAGACTTCTGCTACGAAGAACGGCTGAGACAGGAAGCGCTGGATCTTACGCGCACGTGCTACAACCAGTTTGTCTTCTTCGGACAGTTCGTCCATACCCAGAATCGCGATAATGTCTTTCAGCTCCTGGTAACGCTGCAGGATGGACTGAACGCCACGCGCGGTGTCGTAGTGCTCCTGACCAACAACCAGCGGATCCAGCTGACGGCTGGTGGAGTCCAGCGGGTCTACTGCCGGGTAAATACCCAGAGATGCGATCTGACGGCTCAGCGTAACGGTTGAGTCCAGGTGCGCAAAGGTGGTCGCCGGAGACGGGTCAGTCAAGTCATCCGCAGGAACGTAAACGGCCTGTACGGAGGTGATTGAACCGGTCTTGGTGGAGGTAATACGCTCCTGAAGAACACCCATCTCTTCCGCCAGCGTAGGCTGATAACCTACCGCAGAAGGCATACGACCCAGCAGTGCAGAAACTTCTGTACCGGCCAGGGTATAACGGTAGATGTTATCAACGAACAGCAGAACGTCGCGGCCTTCGTCACGGAATTTTTCCGCGATGGTCAGACCGGTCAGTGCTACGCGCAGACGGTTACCTGGTGGCTCGTTCATCTGGCCGTAAACCAGTGCTACTTTGTCCAGAACGTTGGAGTCGGTCATTTCGTGGTAGAAGTCGTTACCCTCACGAGTACGCTCACCCACGCCTGCAAACACGGAATAACCGGAGTGTTCGATCGCGATGTTACGGATCAGCTCCATCATGTTTACGGTTTTACCAACACCCGCACCGCCGAACAGACCGACTTTACCGCCCTTAGCGAACGGACAGATCAGGTCGATAACTTTGATGCCGGTTTCCAGCAGTTCCTGAGAGCTGGACAGCTCTTCGTAGGAAGGTGCTGCGCGGTGAATCGCCCAACGGTCTTCTTCGCCGATGTCGCCTTTCATGTCGATCGGCTGACCCAGCACGTTCATGATACGGCCGAGGGTCGCTTTACCTACCGGGACTTCGATCGGGTGCTCAAGGTCTGTCACTACCAGACCACGACGCAGACCGTCGGAAGAACCCATTGCGATGGTACGCACGATACCACCACCAAGCTGCTGCTGAACTTCCAGCACCAGCTTCTCATTGTTGTTCTGTACCTCAAGCGCGTCATATACGCGCGGTACGCCGTCCTGAGGGAACTCGACGTCCACCACGGCGCCGATTACCTGGACAATCTTTCCAGTAGCCATCTTGAATCCTCTACGTAATTCGTTTACCCGTCATATTTCAATTTGCAGATGCGTTGACTGCCTTCCCTCATCTCAGTCGCTTACTTAAGTAAGCTCTTGAGGATTCGCTCAGTTGCCGCCTTTCTGCAAACCGAACTATTTAGGGTAATAACCTGGTTAAACCGCGGACGCGCCACCGACGATTTCGGTAAGTTCCTGAGTAATGCTTGCCTGACGAGCTTTGTTGTAGACCAACCGCAGCTCTTTAATCAGGCTACCGCCGTTATCGGTTGCGGCTTTCATCGCTACCATACGTGCGGCCTGCTCACTGGCCAGGTTTTCTACGACGCCCTGATAAACCTGCGATTCGACATAACGACGCAGCAGGGTGTCCAGCAGCGCTTTCGGATCCGGTTCGTACAGGTAGTCCCAGGACTTACGCTTCAGATCCTCATCTTCTGATGCCGGTAACGGCAGCAGCTGAGTGATGGTCGGAACCTGAGACATGGTGTTGACAAATTTGTTGCTGACAACGTACAGCTTGTCCAGACGACCTTCGTCGTAGGCTTGCAGCATCACTTTCACCGGGCCGATCAGTTCAGACAGGGAAGGGGTATCCCCCATGCCGGTCACCTGAGCCACCACGTTGCCGCCAACGGAGTTGAAGAAAGAAACGCCTTTAGAGCCGATCATCGCAAGTTCGCTCTGAACGCCCTTATCGGACCACTCTTTCATATCCGCCAGCACTTTTTTGAACAGGTTAATGTTCAAACCGCCGCACAAACCACGATCGGTCGACACCACCAGGTAGCCCACGCGCTTAACGTCACGTTCTTCCAGGTATGGGTGCTTATACTCCAGATTACCGTTAGCAAGGTGACCAATCACTTTGCGCATGGTATCTGCATAAGGACGGCTGGCCGCCATGCGATCCTGCGATTTACGCATTTTGGAAGCGGCGACCATCTCCATCGCTTTGGTGATCTTCTGCGTGTTCTGGACGCTTGCGATCTTACTACGTATCTCTTTTGCGCCGGCCATGAGCTTCTCCTCAATGCCTTGCGGCCTGCCCTAAGGCAAGCCGCCAAGACGTTACCAGGACTGGGTTGCTTTAAAGGAGTCGAGGATGCCTTTCAGCTTGCCTTCGATCTCGTCGTTATAGCCACCGGTCTGGTTAATTTCTTGCATCAGCGGAGCGTGATCACGGTCAACGTAAGCCAGCAGAGCGGCTTCGAAGCTACCGATTTTCGCCAGTTCCACGTCTTCGAGGTAACCGCGTTCAGCCGCGAACAGCACCAGGCCCTGCTGTGCAACAGACATTGGGGCATACTGTTTCTGTTTCAGAAGCTCGGTCACTTTCTGACCGTGGCTCAGCTGTTTGCGGGTTGCTTCGTCCAGATCGGATGCGAACTGAGAGAACGCAGCCAGTTCACGATACTGTGCCAGCGCGGTACGGATACCACCGGACAGTTTCTTGATGATCTTGGTCTGAGCAGCACCACCAACACGAGATACCGAAATACCTGGGTTAACCGCCGGACGAATACCGGAGTTAAACAGGTTGGTTTCCAGGAAGATCTGACCATCGGTAATGGAAATTACGTTGGTCGGAACGAACGCAGAAACGTCACCCGCCTGGGTTTCGATGATCGGCAGAGCGGTCAGGGAGCCGGTTTTACCTTTAACTTCACCTTTGGTGAAAGCTTCCACGTATTCCGCGTTAACGCGGGATGCGCGCTCCAGCAGACGGGAGTGGAGGTAGAACACGTCGCCCGGGAAGGCTTCACGGCCCGGTGGACGACGAAGCAGCAGGGAAACCTGACGATAAGCAACTGCCTGTTTAGACAGGTCATCGTATACGATCAGTGCATCTTCACCGCGGTCACGGAAGTATTCGCCCATTGCGCAACCGGCATATGGCGCCAGGTATTGCAGTGCAGCAGATTCGGACGCCGTCGCCACAACAACGATCGTGTTGGACAGTGCGCCGTGCTCTTCCAGTTTACGAACCACGTTAGAAATGGTGGACGCTTTCTGGCCGATAGCCACGTACACACATTTGATGCCGGAGTCACGCTGGTTGATGATGGCATCGATTGCCATCGCGGTTTTACCGGTCTGACGGTCACCGATGATCAGCTCACGCTGGCCACGGCCGATTGGAATCATCGCATCGACGGATTTATAACCGGTCTGCACCGGCTGGTCGACGGACTGACGTTCGATTACGCCCGGAGCGATAACTTCGATTGGCGAGAAGCCATCGTTATCAACCGGACCTTTACCGTCGATAGGTGCACCCAGGGTGTTCACCACGCGGCCCAGCAGGCCACGGCCGACCGGCACTTCCAGAATACGGCCAGTACACTTAACTTTCATGCCTTCGGCAAGGTCAGCGTATGGACCCATCACTACGGCACCCACGGAGTCGCGCTCCAGGTTCAGTGCGATAGCGTAACGGTTTCCCGGTAGGGAAATCATCTCACCCTGCATACAATCGGCCAGGCCGTGAACGCGGATGATACCGTCACTTACAGAAACAATTGTACCTTCGTTGTGAGCTTCACTCACAACATTGAACTGAGCAATGCGCTGCTTGATCAGTTCGCTGATTTCGGTGGAATTCAGTTGCATGCTCCAGTCCCCTTAAGACTGCAAGACGTCTGCAAGGCGTTCAAGACGGCCGCGTACGCTACCGTCAATGACCATATCACCCGACTGGATGATAACGCCCGCCATAACAGACTTATCGATTTTGCAATTCAGCTTAACTTTGCGTGACAGACGTTTTTCCATTGCGGCCGTGATATTCGCGAGTTGCTCAGGACTCAGTTCAGCCGCAGAGGTGACTTGAACCTCAGCAATGGCTTCACTCAGCGCGCGTAATTGCGCAAACTGCTCGAGAACATCCGGGAGCGCTTTTAAACGACCATTATCAGCCATCACCTTAATCAGGTTCTGGCCGTTGGCGTCCAGCTGCTCGCCGCAAATGGCGATGAACGAATCTGCGAGCGTCTCAGGTGCCAGTGCACCGGAAAGAAGCTCTTCCATTTGTTCGTTTTTCGTTACCTCGGCAGCAAACGCCAGCATATTCTGCCAGCGGTCAATGCTCTGGTGTTCGACGGCAAAGTCAAAAGCTGCTTTGGCGTAGGGGCGAGCTACAGTAACAAATTCAGACATCAGCCCCTCCCTCCTTACAGTTCAGCGACCAGTTTATCGACGATGTCGCTGTTAGCAGCTTCATCTACGGAACGTTCGATTATCTTCTCGGCACCGGCAATAGCCAGCAGAGCGACTTGCTTACGCAGCTCTTCACGAGCGCGTTTACGCTCTGCGTCGATTTCTGCCTGAGCCTGTACAACGATTTTATTACGTTCCTGCTCTGCCTCAGTTTTCGCTTCATCAAGGATCTGGGCACGGCGTTTGTTCGCCTGCTCAATGATCACCTGAGCTTCCGCTTTGGCTTTTTTCAGCTGGTCGGTCGCGTTGGCCTGTGCAAGGTCAAGGTCCTTGTGAGCACGTTCAGCAGAAGCAAGACCGTCAGCAATTTCTTTTTGACGTTTCTCGATGGCTGCCATTAAAGGCGGCCATACGTACTTCATGCAGAACAGAACAAACAGGACAAACGCGATGGCCTGGCCGAGGATTGTTGCGTTAATGTTCACAGCACAATGCCTCTTTGTTAGTTAACGTTCTGATATTACTAGATGACTCAAACATCGCTCACTAGGCGACGGCGAACATCACGTACAGACCCAGACCAACAGCGATCATTGGGATTGCATCCACCAGACCCATAACGATAAAGAACTGAGTACGCAGCAGTGGAATCAGATCTGGTTGGCGTGCAGCGCCTTCCAGGAATTTGCCCCCGAGGATGCCGATACCGATCGCAGCACCGATTGCCGCCAGACCCATCATCACAGCGGCAGCCATGTACAGCAGATCCATATTCAGGTTTTCCATGACAGTCTCCAAGTTTGTTTCAGTTAAACGCAGTAGTGGTAAGTAAATTAATGTTCTTCAGACGCCATCGACAGATAAACGATCGTCAGAACCATGAAGATGAAGGCTTGCAGCGTAATGATCAGGATGTGGAAAATGGCCCATGGCACATTCAGAATCCACTGTGACCACCACGGCAGCAGGCCAGCAATCAGAATGAAAATCAGCTCACCGGCATACATGTTGCCGAAAAGTCGCAGACCCAGTGATACAGGTTTGGACAGCAGGCTTACCCCTTCAAGGATTAAGTTGAATGGAATAAATGCCCAGTGATTGAACGGCTGCAGCGTCAGCTCTTTCGTGAAGCCGCTAATGCCTTTCATTTTGATGCTGTAGAACAGAATGAGGACGAACACGCCCAGCGCCATAGAGAGGGTGATATTCACGTCCGCAGACGGCACCACACGCAGGGCTGGTAGGCCAAAGATGTGCTCACCGATGTACGGCAGCAGATCGATAGGCAACAGGTCCATCACGTTCATCAGGAAGACCCAGACGAAAATCGTCAGGGCCAGTGGAGCGATAACCTTGCTTTTGCCATGGTACATATCTTTCACGCTGCCATGCACAAAGCCGATGATCAGCTCTACAAAAGTCTGGAATTTACCCGGGACGCCGCTGGTCGCGGTTTTCGCCACTTTACGGAACAACACCAGAAACACCAGACCCAGAAATACTGAGAAAAACATGGAGTCGATGTTGAGCGTCCAGAAGGTAGCCGGGGGGTTATGCGGATCCACCAGCGAGAAAGTACGCAGGTCCAGCTGAAGGTTATTCAGGTGGTGACCTATATACTCCTGCGGTGTAGAGATTTCTCCTGCAGACATGATGCCTCTTACCCTTTGTTGTTAATTACAGCTGGTGCGAGTATCTGCACAACCAGCACCGAAACCCACGTCACTATGAGCGGCAATACCACCGCCTTAAAGTACGCCAGCGCCACCACCAGAATGATAAAGGTCGCAATCACCTTCAGCACTTCGCCGAAGGCGAATGTCCAGGCCACACGGCCTTTTGAGGGTGTATGCGCCTGATGGCGCCAGGCAAAAATCATAAACAGCACGTTTGGCAGCCAAACCGCCATGCCCCCGCCGATGGCGGAAGCGCCCCAAGAGGGACCCTTAAGGCAAAACAGCAGTCCAATTGCTACCACAGCCAGAAGTTGGATGAACAGAAGCTTACGAGCGACGTTCTTACTCACGAGCGACACAGACATGACGTTTCCTAACTCCTGCTACCTATGAGGTATGTCGCGTGTCGTATAAAACTGTCTTTGCGACGCTGAGTCAAGCCTCAAAAAGCGAGCAAATTATACGGTGCGGCCCAGTGATTTCAAACAATAAGTAGCGAAAAGGTGAACAAATGTTTAATTAATTTTCTGCACAGTCATTTTCTGACTTTTGGTGAATCGCATCGGCTTCCTCAAAAACTGCAAATAAGCCGAAATCCCAGGCAGCAAAGCGTGCACGCGATCACAAATTAGACATCTTATTGCCAGACGTTATTTTGCAGCCTAAGAAAGCGCTAATTACAGATGACTGATAATTAAGCTGATTAATGTGCACTCTGTTTAAAACAAGCTGAAACATCATAAAAACCTTTCATTGACATTCCAGTTAAACTTTTAACATCCTGGAGAAGCCGTTTTACGGCGTAATTTTAGTCGGATGATATTTTCAAATAAAATTATTACCCTGGTAATTAATCACCGTAAGGTTAAAAACAGGATAACCCCGAGTTAATATTTGGTTAAATGTAACCAACCATTTCATCGTCATCCCCCTCACATTTTAACCTCAGTGAAACATTTCAATCGCGCCGTTTTTTGATAAATATTAAGTTTTGTTTGCCTTAATAAGCACCAAATGCCTCTCCCCTTCCAGGCTCGGCACGTCAAGTTTGACGATATCTTCAACGGCGAATCCAGCAGGCAGTTCGGTAATTTCTTCATCCGGACGTACCCCTTTCAGCGCATAGAACCGCCCGTGTTCCGCAGGCAGATGGTGACACCAGTTCACCATGTCGCTTAACGAGGCAAAAGCACGGCTGATGACGCCGTCAAACGGCGGCTCTGCCGGGAAGTCTTCCACCCGGCTTTGTACAGGCGTGATGTTCTCAAGCTTCAGCTCGTGCTGGACCTGGCGCAGAAACCGTACGCGTTTGCCGAGGCTGTCCAGCAGGGTGAAATGCGAATCCGGGCGCACAATGGCCAGCGGGATGCCCGGAAGACCAGGGCCTGTACCCACGTCGATAAAACGGCTTCCCTGTAGATGTGGTTCAACCACAATGCTGTCCAGAATATGCCGCACCAGCATTTCATCAGGATTACGCACCGAAGTGAGGTTGTAAGCCTTGTTCCATTTGTCGAGCAGCGAAACATAGCCCACCAGCTGCTGCTGCTGATTCTCAGGGAGGATGATGCCCGCTTCTTTCAGCAGGCGAGATAATTTAGTCAGCACGTCGTAAACCCATCAAAAAAAGAGGCCAGGATTGCCTGGCCTGTTGTCGTCTGTTTTTAAGCGCTGCGGCGCAGCAGCCCTTGTTTTTTAAGCCAGACCAGCAGGATAGAGATTGCCGCTGGGGTAATCCCCGAAATGCGCGATGCCTGACCAATGGAAACCGGTTTGTAATCGTTAAGTTTGGCGATCACCTCGTTAGACAGCCCGCTCACCTGGCTATAGTCGAGCGTCGCAGGCAGCAAAGTATTCTCGTTGCGCTGCTGTTTTTCAATCTCATCCTGCTGACGCGCGATGTAGCCTTCGTATTTAACCTGGATCTCAACCTGCTCGGCAGCCTGAGGATCTTCCAGCCCAGGCGTAAAGGTGGACAGCTGCATCATCGAAGCATAGGTCATTTCCGGGCGGCGCAGCAGATCTTCGCCGTTGGCTTCTTTGGAAAGTGGCGCGCTCAGCTGAGCGTTCACCTCTTCCACCTGCTCAGAATGCGGGTGCAGCCAGATGTCTTTCAGACGCTGACGTTCGCGCTCAATCATTTCAAGCTTATCGTTGAAGCGCGCCCAGCGAGCGTCGTCCACCAGCCCCAGTTCACGACCCGCCGCGGTTAAACGCAGATCGGCGTTGTCTTCACGCAGCATCAGGCGGTATTCGGCACGGGAGGTAAACATACGGTACGGTTCTTTGGTACCCAGCGTACACAGATCGTCTACCAGCACGCCAAGGTATGCCTGGTCACGACGTGGCGCCCAACCGTCTTTCTCCGCAGAGAAGCGGGCGGCGTTAAGACCGGCAAGCAGGCCTTGAGCAGCTGCTTCTTCGTAGCCGGTTGTGCCGTTGATCTGCCCAGCAAAGAACAGGCCATGAATAAATTTGCTTTCCAGCGTTGGCTTCAGATCGCGCGGATCGAAGAAGTCGTACTCAATAGCGTAGCCAGGACGAACGATCTTCGCATTCTCCATGCCCTTCATCGAGCGGACTATCTGCATCTGAACGTCGAACGGCAGGCTGGTGGAGATTCCGTTAGGGTAAATTTCGTTGCTGGTCAGCCCTTCTGGCTCAAGGAAGATTTGGTGCGCGTTGCGATCGGCAAAACGCATCACTTTGTCTTCGATAGACGGGCAGTAGCGAGGGCCAATACCTTCGATAATCCCCGCATACATTGGGCTGCGGTCGAGGTTATTACGAATAACCTCATGGGTGTGCTCGTTGGTATGAGTGATGTAGCAAGGTACCTGCTCAGGATGCTGGTTCACGTTCCCCATGAATGAGAAAACCGGCATTGGGTTATCCCCATGCTGCGGAGCAAGTACGCTGAAATCTATGGTACGGGCGTCAATACGTGGAGGCGTGCCCGTTTTCAGGCGGCTCACGCGCAGCGGCAATTCACGTAAGCGGCGTGAGAGCGGGATCGACGGTGGATCGCCTGCGCGACCACCGCTGTAGTTATCCAGCCCGATGTGGATCTTACCGTCCAGGAACGTCCCTACGGTGAGCACAACCGCTTTTGCACGGAATTTAAGGCCCATCTGGGTGACGGCACCCACAACGCGATCGTTCTCCACGATAAGATCTTCAACCGCCTGCTGGAAAATCATCAGGTTTGGCTGGTTCTCCAGCGCAGTACGAACGGCCTGGCGGTAAAGCACGCGGTCTGCCTGAGCACGGGTGGCACGAACGGCCGGGCCTTTGCTGGCGTTTAGTATCCTAAACTGGATGCCTGCATGATCGATCGCGGTTGCCATTAAGCCACCGAGGGCATCCACTTCCTTAACCAAATGTCCCTTGCCAATACCGCCGATAGCCGGGTTACAGGACATTTGTCCCAGCGTGTCGATATTGTGTGTCAGAAGCAGGGTCTGTTGACCCATACGAGCTGCGGCCATTGCCGCCTCTGTGCCTGCATGACCCCCGCCGATGATGATGACGTCAAAAGGATCTGGATAAAACATGGTAACTGCCTCGGTTTTGCGAATGAGGGTTTGTGACTTCCCGGGCTGGGGATTCTACTCAACTTTAGTCTTTCGAGAAAGCATCGGGATCTTCGGTAATTAAAAGAAGATCTTTTTTATTTAAAGATCTCTTTATTATGATCTCTTATTAGGATCGACCACCTCTGTGGATAAGCCACTTATCCATTTTAGGATCAATAACCTGGAAAGGATCGTTTGCTGTGTACTTCCGGTGATCCCAGACCGTATAAGCTGGGATCAGAATCGAGGTTTATGCACAACTCAAAAAGTGAACAACGGTTGTTCTTGGGATAACTACCGCTTAACCCAAGCTTTTAACCAGACTTATCCACATCTGATTGCGCAATCTTTACACTTCAGGGAGTAAATTAATCCACGAACCCACCCAAACCTCGGCAGGATCCTCAGGAATATCGTGATCGAGGATGTTAATTTTGAGCAAGGATCCTAATCGTGACGCGCCACATTCCGTCAGCAGCTGGTCGATCTTCTCTATTGCACCGCAAAACGTGTCGTATTCACGACTACCGATCCCGATCGCGCCGTAGCTTACGCCGCTAAGATCCGGACGCTGTTCATTTATAGCGTCATAGAAAGGCTGCAGGTTGTCCGGCAAATCGCCAGCACCGTGCGTGGAGGAGACCACAAGCCAGATACCGCTGGTTTTCAGGTCGTCTAAAAGAGGGCCGTGCAGCATTTCGGTGCCATGCCCTGCCTCTTCAAGCTTTTCTGCCAGATGTTCTGCTACATATTCGGCACTACCCAGCGTACTGCCGCTAATCAGAGTGATATCAGCCATTGTGTCCCGCCTTTTCAAATCGTCGCGTATTGTACGCTGTGAAAGAGCGGGGATCTACCTGTGGATAATATGGGTATTAAAATTAGGGCTCAGGGGCGGATGGTACGCATGATCGGGTTCTGCAGCGAGATCAGCGTCTCCGTGGACTGAATTTCATCGATTGTTTGGATCTTGTTGATAAGTACCTGCTGGAGGGCATCAATGGATCGACACATCACCTTAATAAAGATGCTGTAGTGGCCGGTGGTGTAGTAAGCCTCGGTCACCTCATCCAGGTTTTCCAGCTTGGTTAGGGCGGAGGGGTAATCTTTCGCGCTCTTCAAAATAATGCCGATAAAGCAGCAGACGTCATAGCCAAGCTGCTTCGGGCTGATATCGATGCGCGCGCCGGTAATAATCCCTGCCTGCTTCATCTTCTCTACGCGAACGTGAATGGTGCCGGGGCTGACGCCAAACTGCTTAGCCAGTTCCGCGTAGGCGGTACGTGCATTTGCCATTAATGCTTCAAGTATGCCGCGATCGAGATTGTCGATTTGATAATTATCCATCACTTTTTCCTATAATAAATGCCGATTCTCCATTTTTTATAGCCTTAAATTTGTTGATTAAAAAGAGGCTGGCCTTTTTTATTGTTGATTATTGAATATGTTTGGCTTTCTGTTGCTTAATCGATGGCAGAAACACCACAACAAAGAGAAAAACCATGAAAACCGCCTGGATTGCTAAACAACGTCAGATTAGTTTTGTGAAAACCCATTTCTCCCGTCAGCTGGAAGAGAAGCTTGGCCTGATTGAGGTCCAGGCACCGATCCTCAGCCGCGTAGGCGATGGTACACAGGACAACCTGTCTGGCAGCGAAAAAGCAGTGCAGGTTAAGGTGAAAACCTTGCCGCAGGCGCAGTTTGAAGTGGTGCATTCGCTGGCCAAATGGAAAAGAAAAACGCTGGGCCAGAGTGACTTCAGCGCGGGCGAAGGGCTTTACACGCACATGAAAGCCCTTCGCCCCGATGAAGACCGTTTATCCCCTATTCACTCGGTCTACGTCGACCAGTGGGACTGGGAACGCGTTATGGGCGACGGCGAACGCCACACCGGCACGCTAAAACAAACCGTAGAGAGTATTTGGGCGGCAATTAAGGCAACCGAGGCTGAGGTTAGCGAACGTTTTGGACTGGTTGGCTTCCTGCCGGAGAAAATCCATTTCGTTCACAGCGAAACGCTGCTGCAGCGCTTCCCGGGCCTGGATGCGAAAGGCCGCGAACGCGCAATTGCTAAAGAGCTCGGCGCCGTCTTCTTAATCGGTATCGGCGGCAAGCTGTCGGACGGCAAACGCCACGACGTCCGTGCCCCGGATTATGATGACTGGTCAACGGGCGGTGAAGGCGGGCTGGCGGGTCTGAACGGCGATATCCTGGTCTGGAACCCGGTGCTGGAAGATGCGTTAGAGCTTTCTTCTATGGGGATCCGCGTGGATGCGGAAACCCTGAAACGCCAGCTGGCGACCACCGGGGACGAAGACAGGCTTCAGCTTGAGTGGCACCAGTCGCTGGTCAAAGGAGAGATGCCGCAAACCATCGGCGGCGGTATCGGCCAGTCTCGCCTGACAATGCTGCTGCTGCAGCTGCCGCACATCGGGCAGGTTCAGTGCGGCGTCTGGTCGCCGGAAGTGCAGGCTAAGGTGAGCGACCTGCTGTAGGCCTTAGCGCCGCCAGCGACGCAGCAGGCGGCTTCTCATCCCGGTGTCAAAGCGCCAGATATGGTCGAATATGCGCATGATGCCGGGCTTTCCGTGCCCCGACATGGCGACGGCGTGAAAGCGGTTCTGATACTGCCTCTGCAGCGCCTTAACGCTGCTGACCACATCATCCGGCAGGCGCTGGGCGATAAAATCAGAAATCACCACGGCATCGGCATCGTGCCAGTCTCCGGTCTGCATTTTTTCGAGGATCGATCGGAAGCAGCTGGCCAGATCCGTTCCGCCGCTGAAATGCTGGCTTAAAAAGCGGATCGCCTGATCGATACCGTCCCGCCCGCTGACTTCATAGCGCACTACTTCGCTGGAAAACAACATAATAAAGCAGCGTCGGTTATCGGCGAGGGCAATACGCATCAGGGCGAGGCAAAAGGCCTTTGCGCATTGCTCGTTGAATCCGCCCATTGAGCCGGAGGTGTCCACGCAGACAATAAACGGCCCGCGAGGCTGTTCGTCAAAGTCCTGATGAGCGACCGGGCGTTCGATGATTTTTTCACGCCATGCGTCACCGTGCAGGCGGTAAGTGAGCAGTTGCTTCTCCACCAGCCTGCGGTAGAACTCAAACTCCAGCTCGGTGATACCCAGCGTTGCCAGCTCAGGCGGCAACAGGCGAAGAATATCATCGCTGCGCTGCAGGCCGTCTACCTGCTCGGGCACGGTGGCAGGCTCTCTGACCAGCATACGCCAGGGCTCGGTGGGGGAATCTTTACGCGGGACAGATTTCGCCTCGCGAGAGCGCCCCAGCTGCTCGGCAAGCTGCATCAGTTCCGGCTGGCCGGTGAGAAACTCGCCGTATTGCACAATCAGCTGATAGTCCCCACGCTTGAGCGCGCCGCCGCTCATATCCCACAGCTTGCCGGCCGCCTTGTCGTTTTCCGCAAGCGCAGGATCCAGCTGCCCGCTGAGCGCCAGCCGTTCCTGAATCTCCGCCAGCAGCTTGTCGCGTTCATCTTCCAGCAGTTGCTGGTTCAGCGACGTTGCCTGTACGACCAGGCTTAGCCGCCAGCGCTGCAGAAACAGCGTATGCTGCGCCGGAGTGAAATGCGGGTTTTCGGTGACCAGCGTTTTGGCCTGCTCATAGAACGGTGAGCCGAGTTTGTGCAGCAGCTGGATAATCTCCGGGAGCCGCGTAATAAGCTGCGCGGTGCTGAGTAGCTGGCTTTGCTGATAGCAAAGAACCTCCTGCGCCAGCTCATCCGGGACATGTCCGTCTTTCAGGCGGCCTTTTAGCTGATCTCGCCAGCGAGGTAAGTCTTCACTAACTGCTTTTTTCAAACGCGGGAATTTTTCGAAAAATACCGCCAGCTGCGGTGCAGCCAGCAGGGTAATAATGATCTCTTCTATCAGCTCGCCTTCACCAATAGCGAGGATCATATCCAGCGTTTCAACGCTTATCATTGACGCGCCTGTTTCAACTGCGCGGCTACGTCCTGCAGGCTGGCTTCAATTTTCCCCAGCCAGTCGCTTTCGATGAACAGGCATTTTTGCCGATCGTTAAAGCGCTCGTGCTGCTGGTGCAGCGCGGCATCAAGATCGTCGAACTGCTTTTTGATCTCGTCCGGAACGCCCTGCTGCTGGTGGCCCGGCAGCGCAAGCCGAATGGCCTGAAGGCTGACGTCGCGAATCGTCAGGTGCAGACCGTTGTCTACCTCAAGGTTAAGCTGCTGTGCAAAGCCAATGCCGTTCAGCTTGCCGCGGATCTCGCCACCTTTATTAAGCCACTGCGCCAGCGCTTCGCGAGCCAGGGTGATATGGATGACTTCGATATCGTGCAGCTTCAGCGGTTTTTGCAATAAAAGCGTTAGCGTTTCACCGGTTAAGTCGTCCGGCAGCTGGTACTGCGGCTTGCGGCTAAACATGCCGGTCTGTTTGAGCACGGTAAAGGCATCCCGGTCGCTGCTTTGCTGCTGGAGCTGAAGGCGTCGCTGCACGATAGCGCTGAGCTTGCTGAGGATAGCCTGCTGCTGCCACGCGTGTCCGGTCATCAATACTTCAATCTGCTGCTGCATTAAATTCATGGTTGCCGTGTCGTGCCACAGGCAGTCTTTCAGCAGGATAAGATCGATAGGCGCCACGGTATCGTGGCCGTTAAAGAAGGCGCTGGCCTGCAGCAGGCGAATGGCTTTCTTCCAGCGGCGGTCAGAAACATAAGGCGCACCCGGCGTGGCCTCAAGCAGCTGTCTAAGGGTGAAGATAAGTTCAAAAACGTCGTCCGGCAGCGTGACGCAGCCAATTTGCTGCTGCCAGCTGAAATACTCTTCATCTGTTACCTGCAGGCTCTCGGTGACAGGATTGAAATTCTCGTCGTGCTGGCTGATAAGCATCGAGCGGAAGTTGGCTTTGTCCTGCACTTTATCCAGCCACAGGCGAATCAGCATGCGGTCATACAGCGCTTCCAGGCTGCTGTCCGCCTCGGGGAGCTCATTGGACGCGGCCACCAGCAGGCGCATCGGGATTTTTTCTTCACTGGCGCCGTTGCGGAAGCGGCGTTCGTTAATGGCGGTCAACAAGGTATTTAAAATCGCCGGACCCGCTTTCCAGATCTCATCCAGAAAGACGATTTCGGCTTCCGGCAGATAGCCTGCGGTCAGGCGCTCGTAGCGCCCTTCATCTTTCAGGGCCTGAATAGACAGCGGGCCAAAAACTTCTTCTGGCGTTGAGAAGCGAGTCATTAGATATTCAAAGGCGCGCGCTTCGCGAAAAGCGAACTTAAGGCGGCGAGCGATCAGGCTTTTCGCAATACCTGGTGGGCCAAGTAAAAAGACGCTCTCGCCGCTCAGCGCCGCCAGCAAACAGAGGCGAACGGCGTGCTGACGCTCAAAAAGTCCTTTTTCCAGCGCCTGGCTGAGACGAGAAATTCTTTCAGCCAGCAAATGTGATTGAGCCATAATTAGCTTTGCATCCTTACGCGGTTAACCCTGTGGAGGAACGCGAGTATAGCGTTTATTTTTAGCCAGTTAATGTGCTGATTATGCCGCATGCAGCGTTTGAGCTGGGATAAGTCAAATGCATTTAGGAGTACGATTTACACAATTATCGTGCATACTGTGCGCCGTTTTGTGGGCCAAGGGACTAAGCACACGTTTTCGGGATTCCAACAAAAGACTAGTCTATGAGCGCTGATAATAAACAATCGTTGCCTGCCGTTACGCTGGCTGCTATCGGGGTTGTGTACGGTGATATTGGTACCAGCCCGCTTTATACCCTTCGTGAATGCCTCTCCGGGCAGTTTGGGTTTGGCGTTGAACGCGACGCCGTGTTTGGCTTTTTGTCGTTAATTTTTTGGCTGTTGGTCCTGGTCGTCTCGATTAAATACCTCACTTTTGTGATGCGTGCGGATAACGCCGGAGAAGGCGGGATCTTAACGCTGATGTCGCTTGCCGGGCGTAATACGACGGCTCGTATGACCTCGGTGCTGGTGATCATGGGGTTAATTGGCGGCAGCTTCTTCTACGGCGAGGTGGTTATCACGCCGGCGATATCGGTGATGTCGGCCATAGAAGGCCTTGAGATAGCCGCGCCGCAGCTGGATCAATACATCGTCCCTCTTTCTATTATTGTTCTGACGCTGCTGTTTATGATCCAGAAGCACGGCACCGGCATGGTGGGCAAGCTGTTTGCTCCGGTGATGCTGCTGTGGTTCCTGACGCTCGCCGTCCTGGGCGCGCGCAGTATTATCGGCAACCCGGAAGTCCTGCAGGCGCTGAATCCTGCCTGGGCGGTAAACTTCTTCGTACAGTATAAAACCGTGTCGTTTGTTGCCCTTGGTGCGGTGGTGCTGGCGATAACCGGCGTTGAAGCGCTGTATGCTGATATGGGGCATTTCGGTAAGTTGCCGATCCGTATCGCCTGGTTTATTGCGGTTCTGCCTTCGCTGGTCCTTAACTATTTTGGCCAGGGAGCATTGCTGCTGAAGAACCCGGAAGCGATTAAAAATCCGTTCTTCCTGCTGGCGCCTGACTGGGCGCTGATCCCGCTGCTGATTCTGGCAACGCTGGCCACGGTTATTGCCTCTCAGGCCGTTATTTCTGGCGTCTTCTCGCTGACGCGTCAGGCGGTTCGTCTGGGCTATCTCTCGCCAATGCGCATCATCCATACCTCGGAAATGGAGTCCGGGCAGATTTACATTCCAGCGATTAACTGGATTCTGTATATCGCGGTGGTGATTGTTATCGTGAGCTTTGAACACTCAAGCAACCTCGCGGCGGCATACGGCATCGCGGTAACCGGTACGATGGTGCTGACCTCCATTCTCTGCTGCACCGTGGCGCGTAAAAACTGGCACTGGAATAAAATTGCCGTGCTCCTGATGTGCGCGGGCTTCCTGTTTATCGACGTGCCGCTGTTCTCGGCTAACCTCGAGAAAATTGTCTCCGGCGGCTGGCTGCCGCTCACGCTGGGGCTCGTGATGTTTACCATCATGACGACGTGGAAGAGCGAGCGTTTCCGCCTGCTGCGCCGCATGCATGAACACGGTAATTCTCTGGAAGCGATGATTGCCTCGCTGGAGAAGTCACCGCCGGTTCGCGTCCCTGGCACCGCAGTGTATATGTCCCGCGCGCTGAACGTTATCCCGTTTGCCATGCTGCATAACCTCAAGCATAACAAAGTGTTGCACGAGCGAGTGGTGCTACTAACCCTGCGTACCGAAGATGCGCCGTACGTTCACAACGTGCGTCGTGTTTCCATTGAGCAGCTGTCGCCAACCTTCTGGCGTGTGGTGGCAAGCTACGGCTGGCGTGAAACGCCAAACGTGGAAGAGATTTTCCACCGCTGCGGCCTTGAAGGCTTGAGCTGCCGAATGATGGAAACGTCGTTCTTCATGTCGCACGAGTCGCTGATTATCGGCAAGCGTCCGTGGTATCTCCGCCTGCGCGGCAAGCTGTTCCTCGCCCTGCAGCGAAACGCTCTGCGCGCGCCTGACCAGTTTGAGATCCCGCCGAACAGGGTTATCGAACTGGGCACCCAGGTCGAGATTTAAGTTAGCGAATCAGTGCTGGTTTCAGATATCAGTAACGATTCGACCTGATGCCCTCATCCACAGATATAGGGCGCAAGGACTAAAAACGGCAACTTCGGTTGTCGTTTTGCTTTTACCGTCGAAACGTTTCGATATTGATCACACTTCTTTAACCTGGTGGTTGTTTAACCGCCCCCTCTTTTCCTACACTCATCATCAGCGAAACGTTTCGCTAGTGGAGCAGGAAAATGAAGAAAGGTACCGTTCTTAACGCTGATATTTCGGCCGTTATCTCTCGTCTGGGGCACACCGATACGCTGGTGATTGCCGATGCCGGACTGCCAATTCCGCGCAATACTCAGCGCATCGATCTGGCATTAACTCACGGCGTTCCGGGCTTTATGCAGGTCGTGGACGTGGTAACCCAGGAAATGCAGGTTGAGGCGGCAATCATTGCTTCTGAAATCAAACAACATAATCCCGCGCTTCACGAAACGTTGCTCAGCCATATTGAGCAGCTGCAAAAACACCAGGGAAACACCATAACTATTCGTTACATCAGTCATGAGCAGTTCAAGCAGCACACCGCGGATGCACATGCGGTTATTCGCAGCGGGGAGTGTTCCCCGTATGCGAATATCATTCTCTGTGCTGGCGTAACCTTCTGAGGAGGCCAGTATGGAACCCTTACTGCAACTTAACGGGATCGATAAATCGTTCCCTGGGGTGAAAGCCCTCTCTGGCGCGGCGCTGAATGTCTATCAGGGTCGTGCAATGGCGCTGGTGGGTGAAAACGGCGCCGGCAAATCCACCATGATGAAAGTCCTGACCGGGATCTACACCAAAGATGCCGGTTCGCTGCTGTGGCTGGGGAAAGAAACCGCTTTTAGCGGGCCGAAAGCCTCCCAGGAAGCTGGTATTGGGATTATTCACCAGGAGCTTAACCTGATCCCGCAGCTCAGCATTGCGGAAAACATCTTCCTTGGCCGCGAGTTTGTTGGGCGTTTTGGCAACATCGACTGGAAGAAGATGTACCGCGAAGCCGACAAGCTGCTGGCGAAGCTGAATTTACGCTATACCAGCGAACGTCTGGTGGGCGAGCTGTCGATTGGCGATCAGCAAATGGTCGAGATAGCCAAGGTGCTGAGCTTCGAGTCAAAAGTCATCGTCATGGATGAGCCGACCGATGCGCTGACCGACACCGAAACCGAATCGCTATTCCGCGTTATTCGCGAGCTGAAGGCTCAGGGCTGCGGCATCGTTTATATCTCCCACCGCATGAAAGAGATCTTTGAGGTCTGCGACGACGTTACCGTTCTGCGCGACGGGCAGTTTATCGCCGAACGTGAAGTCTCAACGCTCACCGAAGACACGCTCATCGAAATGATGGTCGGCCGCAAGCTTGAAGACCAGTATCCGCACCTGAACAAACAGCCGGGTGAAATTCGCCTGCGGGTTGATAAGGTTTCCGGTCCCGGCGTGAAGGAAGTCTCTTTCACGCTGCGCAAAGGCGAAATCCTCGGCGTGGCCGGGCTGATGGGGGCCGGGCGAACTGAGCTCATGAAGGTGCTGTATGGCGCGCTGCCGAGAACCGGCGGCTATGTGGCGCTGGATGGCCGCGAAGTGGTGACCCGCTCTCCGCAGGACGGCCTGGCAAACGGCATCGTTTATATCTCCGAAGACCGCAAGCGCGACGGCCTGGTCCTTGGGATGTCGGTGAAAGAGAACATGTCGCTGACCGCGCTGCGCTATTTCAGCCGCGACGTCGGCAGCCTGAAGCACAAAGATGAGCAGCAGGCGGTACAGGACTTCATTCGCCTGTTTAACGTCAAAACGCCTTCTATGGAGCAGCCGATTGGCCTGCTTTCCGGCGGTAATCAGCAGAAAGTCGCCATCGCGCGTGGCCTGATGACTCGCCCGAAAGTGCTGATCCTCGATGAGCCAACGCGCGGCGTCGACGTTGGGGCAAAAAAAGAAATCTATCAGTTAATTAACCAGTTTAAAGCCGAGGGTTTGAGCATCATTCTTGTGTCGTCCGAGATGCCGGAAGTGCTGGGCATGAGCGACCGCATCATGGTTATCCACGAAGGGCGGCTAAGCGGGGAATTCTCCCGTGAAGAAGCCACTCAGGAGGCGCTGATGGCCGCGGCCGTTGGTAAGCTTAATCGAGTGAATCAGGAGTTAGATAAATGAGTACCCAGACCGTGTCCACCCGTCGCTGGTTCACCAAAGCGTGGCTGTTGGAGCAAAAATCGCTGATCGCGCTGCTGGTGCTGATCGCGATTGTTTCAGCGCTGAGCCCGAATTTTTTTACCGTCAATAACCTGTTCAACATCCTGCAGCAAACCTCGGTTAACGCCATCATGGCGGTGGGAATGACGCTGGTCATTCTGACCTCCGGGATCGACCTGTCCGTCGGTTCTCTTCTGGCGTTGACCGGGGCGGTGGCCGCCTCGATTGTCGGCTTTGAGGTCAATGCGCTGGTGGCCGTTGCCGCCGCGCTGGCGCTGGGTGCAGCGATTGGCGCTGTGACCGGGGTGATTGTTGCGAAAGGGCGAGTTCAGGCCTTTATCGCCACGCTGGTGATGATGCTGCTGCTGCGTGGAGTGACGCTGGTTTACACCAATGGTAGCCCGATGAATACCGGCTTCTCTGACAATGCCGATCTGTTTGGCTGGTTCGGTATTGGCCGCCCGCTGGGGATCCCTACGCCGGTCTGGATTATGGCCGTTGTCTTCCTGGCCGCGTGGTACATGCTGCACCATACCCGGCTGGGGCGTTATATCTATGCGCTTGGCGGTAACGAAGCGGCGACGCGTCTGTCCGGAATTAGCGTCAACAAAGTGAAAATCATCGTCTACTCTCTGTGTGGTCTGCTGGCGTCGCTGGCCGGGATCATCGAAGTCGCCCGCCTTTCCTCTGCGCAGCCTACGGCAGGTGCGGGATACGAACTGGATGCTATCGCGGCGGTTGTGCTGGGGGGTACCAGCCTGGCGGGCGGTAAAGGTCGCATTGTCGGCACGCTGATCGGGGCATTGATCCTTGGCTTCCTGAACAACGGTCTGAATTTATTAGGTGTTTCTTCTTATTACCAGATGATCGTCAAAGCGGTGGTTATTTTGCTGGCGGTGCTGGTGGACAATAAAAAGCAGTAAAACCATAACCCTACAGGACATCTGACTATGAACATGAAAAAACTGGCTACCCTGGTTTCCGCTGTCGCCCTGAGCGCCACCGTAAGCGCTAACGCCATGGCAAAAGACACCATCGCGCTGGTGGTTTCCACGCTGAACAACCCATTCTTCGTGTCGCTTAAAGACGGCGCGCAGAAAGAGGCCGACAAGCTGGGCTACAACCTGGTGGTGCTGGACTCTCAAAACAACCCGGCGAAAGAGCTGGCTAACGTGCAGGACTTAACCGTTCGCGGCACCAAATTGATGCTGATTAACCCAACGGATTCCGACGCAGTGGGTAATGCCGTTAAAATGGCAAACCAGGCTAAAATCCCGGTGATCACTCTCGACCGTATGGCGAACCAGGGCACCGTCGTTAGCCACATCGCTTCCGATAACGTGGCGGGCGGCAAAATGGCCGGTGACTTCATCGCTAAGAAACTGGGTGAAGGCGCGAAAGTGATTGAGCTGCAGGGGATTGCGGGTGCTTCCGCTGCCCGTGAACGTGGCGAAGGTTTCAAACAGGCCGTTGCTGCACATAAATTTGACGTGCTGGCGAGCCAGCCGGCTGACTTCGACCGCACTAAGGGCCTGAACGTTATGCAGAACCTGCTGACCGCGCACCCTAACGTGCAGGCGGTATTCGCTCAGAACGACGAAATGGCACTGGGTGCTTTGCGCGCGCTGCAAACCGCGGGTAAATCCGATGTACTGGTTGTCGGTTTTGACGGTACGGCTGACGGCGTGAAAGCGGTTGAAGGCGGCAAGCTGGGCGCGACGGTGGCCCAGATGGCTGACCAGATCGGCGTTATCGGTGTGGAAACTGCCGATAAAGTGCTGAAAGGCGAGAAAGTGGATGCGAAAATCCCGGTCGACTTGAAACTGATTACCAAATAAGAATCAAAGAAAAGCAGGGCACCGCGCCACTCAGATATGAGTGGCGCACTCAAACTGGATATCAAGATATGAAAAGCACAGGCAAACTCGTCGTTCTTGGCAGCATCAACGCTGACCATATCCTCAACCTCGAACATTTCCCAACCCCAGGCGAAACCGTCACCGGGCAGGGGTATCAGGTGGCGTTCGGCGGTAAAGGTGCGAACCAGGCCGTGGCGGCGGGGCGCAGTGGGGCAGATATCGCGTTTATTGCCTGTGTGGGCGATGACGATACGGGGAGCCGCGTTTGTCAGCAGCTTGCCAGCGATAACATTGATACTTCGCCAGTGAGCACGATTCATGATGAAGCCACCGGCGTCGCGCTGATTTTCGTCAATGGCGCAGGTGAAAACGTGATTGGTATTCACTCTGGTGCAAATGCTGCTTTAACCCCTGCGCTGGTTGAGGCGCAACAGCAGAAAATCGCCGAAGCCTCTGCGTTATTAATGCAGCTGGAATCTCCGCTCGAAAGCGTGCTGGCGGCGGCGAAAATTGCCCATCAGCACCAGACCAAAGTTATTCTCAATCCGGCACCGGCCTGTGAACTCTCTGATGAGCTTCTGGCGCTGCTGGATATGATCACCCCGAACGAAACTGAAGCGGAAAAGCTGACTGGCGTACGCGTTGAGGGCGACGAAGATGCTGCAAAAGCCGCAGATGTGCTTCACGGTAAGGGGATCGACACGGTGATTATCACCCTCGGCAGCCGCGGCGTATGGTTAAGCGAAAAAGGCAGCGGCAAACGCGTGCCGGGCTTTAAGGTCAAAGCCGTTGATACTATTGCTGCCGGAGATACCTTTAACGGCGCGCTGGTGACCGCGCTGCTGGAAGATAAGCCGATGGAGGACGCCGTGCGATTTGCTCATTCCGCCGCCGCGATTGCCGTGACGCGTAAAGGCGCTCAGCCTTCCGTACCGTGGCGCCAGGAAATTGATGAGTTCCTGCAACAGCAGAGGTAAGCCATGGCTACCATGAAAGACGTCGCCCGCCTGGCGGGCGTTTCTACCTCTACCGTTTCGCACGTCATTAATAACGATCGCTTCGTGAGCGATGCGATTCGCCAGAAGGTTGAGGAAGCGGTTAAGACGCTGAATTATGCCCCTTCTGCGCTAGCTCGCAGCCTCAAGCTTAATCAAACACACACCATTGGCATGCTGATCACCGCGAGCAGCAACCCCTTCTATTCCGAACTGGTTCGCGGCGTTGAGCGCAACTGCTTTGAACGTGGCTACAGCCTGGTGCTGTGCAACACCGAAGGCGATGAGCACCGTATGAACCGTAATCTGGAAACGCTGCTGCAAAAGCGCGTCGATGGATTGCTGCTGTTGTGCACCGAAACGCATCAACCTTCGCCTGAAATCATTAACCGATACCCGACAATCCCGACCGTAATGATGGACTGGGCTCCGTTTGAGGGGCAGAGCGATGTGATTCAGGATAACTCGCTGCTTGGCGGGGAAATGGCCACGCAGCACCTTATTGATAATGGCTATACCCGCATTGCCTGCATTGCCGGGCCGCAGGACAAAACGCCTGCCAGACTGCGCCTTGAAGGCTACCGTAAAGCCATGAAGCAGGCCGGGCTGGCTATCCTCCCGGGCTATGAAATCATCGGCGATTTTGAGTTTCAGGGTGGATTCAGCGCCATGAGCGAGCTGCTCACACTGGCGGACTCGCCGGATGCGGTATTTATGGGCAATGACGCGATGGCCGTGGGTGCCTATCATGCTTTGTACCAGGCGGGTTTAAGCGTGCCGCAGGATATGGCGGTGATTGGCTACGATGACATTGAGCTTGCGCGCTATATGACGCCGCCGTTGACGACTATTCATCAGCCTAAAGATGAGCTGGGAGAGCTGGCCGTGGATGTGCTGATCCACCGGATGGGGCAGCCCGATCTGGCGCAGCAACGCTTACTGCTGACGCCAGAGCTGGTGGAGCGAAGCTCCGTTTAAGACTTGTGACGTTCTTTTATTAAGTTGCGCCCGTCTTTTGGGCGCAGCAGCAGAAATACCACCGAAGAGACCAGCGTAATCGCGCCCATCGTCAACAGGGTGTAGTGGAACTGCTCGATGGTATTGACGCTTTCTACCCCTTCCCATGCGCGCAGTACCGCCGCGCTGACCGCAACCCCAAGGCTGATTGAAAGCTGCTGAGTTACGGCCAGCACGCTATTACCGCTGCTGGCGTTCTCGTCCGTCAGGTCGGCAAGTGTGATGGTGTTCATCGCCGTAAACTGCGTCGACATCGCCATCCCTAATATAAAGAGAGGAAGGATCAGCAGCCAGACTTCCATCCCCGGCGACTGTAGCGAGAACTGAGCAATGAGCAGGCCGATGACGACGGTTATACCTACCAGCGTTTTACGGTAGCCCATCCACCGCAGTACCTGAGTCACCGTCGATTTAGCCAGCAGCGAACCTACAGCAGTCGGCGCCATCATGCAGCCCGCCAGCAGCGCCGAATAACCAAAACCGACCTGCAGCATGAGCGGCATCAGAAAAGGGACGCAGCCGGTACCGAGGCGCGAGGCGATATTGCCGACGATGCCAACGGAAAAGGTGCGCGTCTTAAAGAGAGGAAGGGGAATGAGCGGTGTTGCAACGCGGCGAGCGTGCCAGACATATGCCAGCAGCAGCAAAATACCGCCCAGGATAACCAGCATTCCTATATAGCTGGCGACAATCCGCTCGCCAAACAGCTCAACCCCGCTGGAGATCAGCACCAGGCCTGCGCCAAACAGCAGGAAGCCGCTCATATCAAACCCACGCTTCGGCGTGGTGAAATTGGGCATGTATTTGCGGGCATACAGCAGGCCCAGAATGCCAATCGGGATATTGATTAAAAAGATCCAGTGCCAGCTTGCCCAGGCCACCAGCACGCCGCCCAGCAGCGGGCCAATAATAGGGCCAACCAGACCCGGCATGGTGACAAAGTTAAGCACCGGGAGCAGCTCGCTGCGGGGGTAAGCCCGAAGTAGTGCGAGGCGGGCTACCGGCATCATCATTGCCCCGCCAATCCCCTGAATCACGCGGAAGATGACCAGTTGCGTTAACGAGCCGGACATGGCGCAGGCAAAGGAACCGAGGGTAAACAGGCTAACGGCCAGCATAAATACCCGGCGGGTGCCGAAGCGATCGGCTAGCCAACCGCTTACCGGGATAAGCATCGCTACGGTCAGGGTGTAGCTAATAATGGCGGCCTGCATGGCCAGCGGTGAGCGATTAAGGCTATGGGCTATTGCCGGTAGCGCGGTATTAAGAATGGTGGCATCCAGCGCCTGCATAAAGAAAGCCATTGCGGCTATCCACGGCAGGCCGGCCATGCTGCGTGCTGTTTTCGTCATTATTATCCTGAAGGTTAAGTGCGCCTTAGACTACCGATGAGCGACGGGTTCCTTTAATAGTGCCCGGCAGGCGTTAAAGGCGGCCTGCTCCTCTCCCCGAGTAATGGCATCAACAATCGCCTGATGCAAATCGAGCTTAATGACTTCGTTATCGGTAATCGCGGTGAAGTAATTGTAATAAATCGACCTGAATAAGTTCGCGAAAGATGTCATGAAAGGGTTACCACTCATTTCATAGATAATTTCGTGGTAGGCCATATCCACCTCGATCCACCGCTGTCGGTCAAAATTATCCTGAAGCTCGGTCATTTGCGCCATTAGCTGGGCCAGCCTTGCGCGCTGCTGTTCATTACTATTAATAGCGGCTAACGCGCAGGCTTGTGGTTCCAGGCTATTTCGCATAACCAAAAACTCTTCGACTACGTGGCTGAAGTTATCTTTGGTCATCCACCAGGCTATCAGTTCCTTATCAAGGAAGTTCCAGTGGCTGCGAGGCATAACGCGGGTGCCAATGCGTGGGCGGGGCAGCAGCATACCTTTAGCGGCCAGCGTCTTTACGGCTTCGCGAACGGCGGTTCGGCTGACGCCATATAAGTCACCCAGCTCCATTTCGCCCGGAAGAATGCTTCCCGCTGCGTATTCCCCCTTCAGAATTCGTTGGGCGAGTTTCTCTGCCAGCACGTAAGAAAGGTTTTTTTGGGCGGCAAGTTGTTGGGTGGATAAAGACATCGCGCAATTCCTTTAGCTGTATTTCTTGCCTTAGTATGCCACCTGCAGTGATTTTTCGGTGATTTATGCAGCAAATATCCCTATTTTGCTGGCTTTCTGCTCGCTGTTGGTGAAAAAGAATGCGGTCAGAAAGTTTTTTCAAATTAGGGGTTGTCAGGCTCTGAGAACTCCCTATAATGCGCCTCCACTGACACGGCA
>DWAA01000005.1:0-70704 GCA_018237865.1 Styx infernalis | reverse complement strand
AGGCGTAGGCCTCTGTTCTTACCTGCTGATCGGCTTCTACTACACCGATCCGAAGAACAACGCGGCGGCAATGAAAGCGTTCGTGGTCACCCGCGTTGGTGACGTGTTCCTGGCCTTCGGCCTGTTTATTCTCTACAACGAACTGGGTACGCTGAACTTCCGCGAAATGGTCGAGCTGGCGCCGCAGCACTTCGCTGCCGGTAACCAGATGCTGACCTGGGCCACCCTGATGTTGCTGGGCGGTGCGGTCGGTAAATCTGCACAGCTTCCGCTGCAAACCTGGCTTGCGGATGCGATGGCGGGTCCAACCCCTGTTTCTGCGCTGATTCACGCGGCAACCATGGTCACCGCGGGCGTCTACCTGATTGCCCGTACCCATGGCCTGTTCCTGATGACCCCGGAAATTCTGCATCTGGTGGGTATCGTGGGTGCCGTGACGCTGGTGCTGGCAGGCTTTGCCGCGCTGGTCCAGACCGACATCAAACGCGTACTCGCTTACTCCACCATGAGCCAGATTGGCTACATGTTCCTGGCGCTGGGCGTGCAGGCGTGGGATGCGGCTATTTTCCACCTGATGACCCACGCGTTCTTTAAAGCGCTGCTGTTCCTGTCATCCGGTTCGGTGATTCTGGCGTGCCACCACGAACAAAACATCTTCAAGATGGGTGGCCTGCGTAAGTCCATTCCGCTGGTGTATGTCTGCTTCCTGGTCGGGGGCGCGGCGTTGTCCGCTCTGCCGCTGATTACCGCAGGCTTCTTCAGTAAAGATGAAATTCTTGCTGGTGCGATGGCGAACGGCCACATCAACCTGATGGTTGCGGGCCTGGTCGGGGCGTTTATGACCTCGCTCTACACCTTCCGCATGATTTTCATCACCTTCCACGGCGAAGAAAAAATTCACGCTCACGCAGGGAAGGGGATTACCCACCACCTGCCGCTGGTTGTTCTGCTGGTGCTGTCCACCTTCGTTGGCGCAATGATTGTGCCACCGCTGCGCGGCGTCCTGCCGGAAACCACTGAACTTGCGCACGGCAGCGTGCTGACCCTGGAGATTATCTCCGGCGTCGTCGCCATTGCCGGTATCCTGATTGCCGCCTTCCTGTGGCTGGGCAAACGTACTCTGGTGACGTCGCTTGCGAACAGCGCGCCGGGTCGTTTCTTCGGGACATGGTGGTTCAATGCCTGGGGCTTCGACTGGCTGTACGACATGATTTTCGTCAAGCCGTTCCTCGGTATTGCGTGGCTGCTGCGTCGTGACCCGCTGAATGCGCTGATGAACATCCCGGCGATTCTTTCCCGCTTCGCAGGCCGTGGCCTGCTGGTGAGCGAGAACGGTTACCTGCGCTGGTATGTCGCGTCAATGAGCATCGGGGCCGTTGTGGTACTTGGCCTGCTGCTGGTTCTGCGTTAACAGGATTTCTTCCATCCCCCTCTCTCGCGAGAGAGAGGGTCGGGGTGAGGGCTAACGCCGTCCCCCGGCGCTGGGAAGTGAGCGATGTTTAAGAATTATTTTGACTTAGGGACTCAAACGCCATGCTATTACCCTGGCTAATACTAATCCCCTTTATCGGCGGCTTCTTCTGCTGGCAGACCGAACGCTTCGGCGTGAAGGTGCCTCGCTGGATAGCACTGATTACCATGGGGCTGACACTGGCGCTCTCTCTGCAATTGTGGTTGCAGGGTGGCTATTCACTGACGCAGGCGGCGGGTTTACCGCAGTGGCAGTCTGAATTTGTTCTGCCGTGGATCCCACGTTTTGGTATTGAAATTCACCTGGCGCTCGACGGCCTGTCGCTGCTGATGGTGGTGCTGACCGGCCTGCTCGGCGTGCTGGCGGTACTTTGTTCCTGGAATGAAATCGAAAAATATCAGGGCTTCTTCCACCTCAACCTGATGTGGATCCTCGGTGGCGTAATCGGCGTGTTCCTTGCCATCGACATGTTCCTGTTCTTCTTCTTCTGGGAAATGATGCTGGTGCCGATGTACTTCCTGATTGCATTGTGGGGCCACAAAGCCTCCGACGGGAAGACGCGTATTACCGCCGCGACCAAGTTCTTCATCTATACCCAAGCGAGCGGCCTGGTGATGCTGATAGCTATCCTTGGCCTGGTGTTTGTTCACTACAACGCGACTGGCGTGTGGACCTTCAACTACGAGCTGCTGCTGAAAACGCCGATGTCCCACGGCGTACAATGGCTGCTGATGCTGGGCTTCTTTATCGCCTTCGCGGTGAAAATGCCGGTGGTGCCGCTGCACGGCTGGCTGCCGGATGCGCACTCTCAGGCACCGACGGCGGGTTCCGTTGACCTGGCGGGTATCTTGCTGAAAACCGCGGCCTACGGCCTGCTGCGCTTCTCTCTGCCGCTGTTCCCTGAAGCGTCCGCAGAGTTCGCACCAATCGCCATGTGGCTGGGTGTCATCGGCATCTTCTACGGCGCGTGGATGGCCTTTGCTCAAACCGACATTAAGCGCCTGATTGCTTATACCTCCGTTTCCCACATGGGCTTTGTGCTGATTGCTATTTACACCGGCAACCAGCTTGCTTACCAGGGTGCGGTGATTCAGATGATTGCCCACGGTTTGTCCGCAGCGGGTATGTTCATCATCTGCGGCCAGCTCTACGAGCGTCTGCACACGCGTGATATGCGCATGATGGGCGGGCTGTGGAACAAAATTAAATGGCTGCCGGGCCTGTCGATGTTCTTCGCCGTGGCAACGCTTGGGATGCCGGGTACCGGTAACTTCGTCGGTGAATTCATGATCCTGTTCGGCAGCTTCCACGTTGTGCCGGTCATCACCGTGATTTCAACCTTCGGTCTGGTCTTCGCCTCCGTTTACTCCCTGGCGATGTTGCACCGCGCTTACTTCGGTAAAGCTAAGAGCGAAATCAGCGATAAACAGCTGCCTGGCATGTCCATGCGTGAGTTCTTTATCATTCTGTTGCTGGTTGTGCTGTTAGTCCTGCTGGGCTTCTTCCCGCAGCCGATTCTGGATACCTCGCATTCTGCGATGAGCAATATTCAGCAGTGGTTTACCAGTTCACTTTCTACTACAAGGCCGTAATTCGCTCATGACTTTAACGACTCAACATTTGATCGCGCTGCTACCGCTGTTGATCGTCGGATTGACGGTGGTGGTTGTGATGCTCTCCATTGCGTGGCGACGGGACCATTTTCTGAATGCTACGCTGTCGGTCATCGGCCTTAACGCCGCGCTGGTTTCACTGTGGTTTGTGGGTCAGGCCGGGGCGATGGACGTCACCCCGCTGATGCGCGTTGACGGCTACGCCATGCTCTACACCGGGCTGGTGCTGCTGGCGAGCCTGGCAACCTGTACCTTTGCTTACCCGTGGCTTCAGGGCTACACCGACAACCGCGAAGAGTTCTACCTGCTGGTGCTGATTGCTGCCCTCGGCGGCATCCTGCTGGCTAACGCGAACCACCTCGCGGCGCTGTTCCTCGGCATTGAGCTGATTTCTCTGCCGCTGTTCGGCCTGGTCGGCTATGCCTTCCGCCAGAAGCGTTCTCTGGAAGCAAGCATCAAGTACACCATTCTGTCGGCGGCGGCATCGTCCTTCCTGCTATTCGGTATGGCGCTGGTTTACGCGGAGTCCGGAAGCCTGTCGTTTGTTAGCCTCGGTAAGAGCCTGGCGGACAACATGCTGCACGAACCCCTGCTGCTGGCGGGCCTGGGACTGATGATTGTCGGTCTTGGCTTCAAGCTGTCTCTGGTGCCGTTCCACCTGTGGACGCCGGACGTTTACCAGGGCGCACCTGCTCCGGTTTCGACCTTCCTGGCAACCGCCAGCAAGATCGCCATTTTTGGCGTGGTGATGCGTCTGTTCCTGTACGCGCCGGTGGGCAACAGCGAAGCGGTTCGCGTAGTGCTGGGCATTATTGCCTTCGCCTCGATCCTCTTCGGTAACCTGATGGCGCTGAATCAGTCCAACATCAAGCGTCTGCTGGGCTACTCGTCTATCGCTCACCTTGGCTACCTGCTGGTGGCGCTGATTGCCCTGCAAACCGGCAACATGTCGATGGAAGCGGTAGGCGTTTATCTGGCCGCTTACCTGTTCAGCAGCCTGGGCGCGTTCGGCGTGGTTAGCCTGATGTCCAGCCCGTACCGTGGGCCGGACGCTGACTCACTGTTCTCCTACCGTGGTCTGTTCTGGCACAAGCCGGTGCTTTCCGCCGTAATGACCGTGATGATGCTTTCGCTGGCGGGTATCCCAATGACTCTGGGCTTCATCGGTAAGTTCTACATCATCGCCGTCGGCGTTCAGGCCCACCTGTGGTGGCTGACCGGTGCAGTGGTTGTGGGCAGCGCCATCGGCCTTTACTACTACCTGCGCGTGACCGTGAGCCTGTACCTGAGCGCACCTCAGCAGCTTAACCGTGATACCCCGTCTAACTGGGCGTTGACCGCGGGCGGCGTGGTTGTTCTGATTTCAGCACTGCTGGTGCTGCTGCTGGGTGTTTATCCTCAGCCGCTTATCAGCCTGGTGCAGTTAGCGCAGCCGCTGATGTAATCGGCTTCACTAAACCGTTTAAAAACCGCCGCTTGTTGGCGGTTTTTTTATGGACTCAGGCTTTAGCACAGGCTGGATCGATTTCACAGGGCAAACGGTGAAAGGTGCCACACCTCTGGAAACTGTGCTAAAACAGATGGTTGAGCGCCACCTGTAACCCGGCTGATGGCGCCAGAATCAAAAGGAGTTTTTCAATGCTTAACTGGCAGGATTTACACCATTCTGAGCTGAGCGCCACCGATCTTTATGCCCTTCTGGCCCTGCGCTGTGAGGTCTTTATTGTTGAACAGCGCTGTGCGTATCTTGACGTTGATGGCGAGGACTTGGTGGGAGAGAATCGCCACATTCTCGGCTGGCGGAACGGTAAATTGATTGCCTACGCCCGCATTCTTAAGAGTGAAAATGAGCTGGAGCCGGTAGTGATTGGCCGCGTCATTGTGGATGCGTCAGTACGTGGCGAAAAGCTTGGCCAACAGCTAATGACTCAGGCGCTTGCGGGCTGCCAGCGTCAGTGGCCTGACCGCGCGATTTACCTGGGTGCTCAGGCGCATTTGCAGGCGTTTTATGCCCAGTTCGGCTTTCATCCGGTTACCGAAGTGTATGAGGAAGATGGCATCCCGCACGTTGGCATGGCTAATCGATAGCCAGGCGAAACCCGTTCAGATTGTCTATAGTTAGCGGACGAGAAATTTTTTTTAACACGGAGAACAGTGATGCAACCGTATGAATCTCGTCTCGATGATGATCTTGCGCTGTTAAGCGACACGCTTGAAGAAGTCCTTCGCTCTTCCGGCGATCCGGCCGATCAAAAATACATTGAGCTAAAGGCGAAAGCGGAACAGGCGCTAAACGACGTCAAAGAACGTATCAGCAACGCTTCGGACAACTATTATTACCGTGCCAAAAAGGCGGTTTACCGTGCTGATGATTACGTGCACGAAAAACCCTGGCAGGGGATTGGCATAGGTGCTGCGGTAGGGCTGGTTATTGGGCTTTTACTCCGCCGATAAAGTTGATTTCGCCTGCAAACGGCAAATAAAGAATCTTACCCACTGGGTAGGATTTTTTTTTGTGGTAACGACCACGTATAATCAGGGGTTTTTACGGAGCGTGAGGTAAACGTGAATTCAGTAGCCGTAGCACTGCAGCAAATGCAGCAGGAATTAGCAGGAGAATTTGCGGATGCTCCGGGCCTTCAGCGCCTGTGCGTGCCGGTCACGCTGAGTGACGCCTCCGATCCTCTCGCCTGGCTAACGGCCCAATCACTCTATCCTCAATTCTACTGGCAGCAGCGCAGCGGCAATGAAGAGGCGGCCGCGCTGGGCGCGTTGCTGAGTTTTTCTGCCCTGGAAGAGGCTCAGGCATTTTTACAGTCCCATCCTGAGCAGCCTTTTTTGCGCGTCTGGGGGCTAAATGCTTTCGACCCGTCGCACGGCTTTCTCTTTCTCTCACGGCTGGAATGGCGACGCGTAGGCGGGGAAGCGTACCTTTGGCTGCATCTGTACAGCGAAACCTCCCTGAAGCAGGATGCGTTGGCCGCCGCAGCGTTTATTGAACAGCTCCTGCTCGCGAAACTGCTCCCGCAGCTAAATCTCAAATGTCTCGGCGAAACGCATCTCCCGGAGCAGCCAGAATGGCACCGTCTCGTCGACCAGGTTGTCAGCGCGATTAGTCGGGACGAGCTGGATAAGGTCGTGCTGGCCCGTGCTACCGATCTGGCGTTTTCATCGCCAGTATCTGCCGCTGGATTTATGGCCGCAAGCCGCCGGGTGAATCTGAACTGTTACCATTTCCTGATGGCGTTCGATGCGAAAAATGCCTTTCTTGGCTCCAGCCCGGAGCGCCTGTGGCGAAGAATCGACGATGCGCTACGCACCGAGGCGCTGGCAGGTACGGTGGCCAACCATACCGACGATGCTCAGGCCGCGAAGCTAGGCCAGTGGCTGCTCAAAGATGATAAAAACCAGCGTGAAAATATGCTGGTGGTGGAAGACATCTGCCAGCGGTTGCAGGATGCAGTTGGCGCGCTGGACGTGCTGCCCCCGCAGGTCGTGCGGCTGCGTAAGGTTCAGCATCTTCGCCGCTGCATCTGGACGCAGCTCAAGCGTCAGGACGACGCACTTTGCCTCAAACAGCTACAGCCCACTGCCGCCGTGGCCGGCCTGCCGCGCGAGCTTGCGAGGGCATTTATTACCGCAAACGAGCCTTTTGAGCGCGAATGGTATGCCGGTTCGGCAGGCTATTTGTCCCGCCATCAAACGGAGTTTTGCGTAGCGCTGCGCTCGGCGAAAGTGGGCCACACCGGGGTTCGTCTTTATGCGGGGGCGGGCATTGTCGCCGGATCGGTTGCCGCAGAAGAGTGGCAGGAAATTGAAAATAAAGCGGCAGGATTGAAGACGCTGCTGGTTGGCAACGGCAATTGAATAATCTATTCACGACGCAAATCAATTTAACTCTTGCCATAGTATTTATAATCGATAGTCGAAATTGACTGCGGACAATATTATGTCGATAAGCTCATTTAACCGCCGCTGGGCGGGCGTCATACTCGAAGCATTGACCCGGCATGGGGTGCGGCACGTGTGTATCGCGCCCGGATCCCGCTCTACGCCGCTAACCCTTAGCGCGGCGGAAAACCGCAGTTTCATTTGCCACACCCATTTTGATGAGCGCGGCCTTGGTCATCTGGCGCTTGGGCTGGCAAAAGCCAGCTGCGAGCCGGTGGCGATCATCGTCACTTCCGGGACCGCCGCCGCCAACCTTTATCCCGCAGTAATAGAAGCCGGGCTGACCGGCGAAAAACTGATTTTACTGACGGCTGACCGCCCGCCAGAGCTTATCGACTGCGGCGCAAACCAGGCGATTCGCCAGCCGGGGCTGTTCAGCTCCCATCCTTCCGCTGCGCTTAACCTGCCTCGTCCGACGCACGATATTCCCGCCAGCTGGCTGGTGTCCGCGGTCGACAGCGCCGTCGGCCAGTTAAACGGCGGCGCACTGCACATCAACTGTCCGTTTGCCGAGCCGCTTTATGGCGCGCCTGATGATACCGGCGTTGACTGGCAAAACCAGCTTGGAGGCTGGTGGGAAGGAAACGCGCCCTGGCTGCGTGAAGTCCACGAAAATGCTGTGCCGAAGCAAAGAGACTGGTTCTTCTGGCGGCAAAAACGGGGCGTGGTGGTCGCCGGGCGGCTTTCTGCCAGCGAAGGTGAGCAGGTTGCGGCCTGGGCGCAAATGCTCGGCTGGCCGCTCATCGGCGATGTGCTTTCCCAAACCGGCCAGCCGCTGCCGTGTGCGGATCTGTGGCTAAGCAATAGCCAGGCCGTCACCTGTCTGGAACAGGCGCAAATCGTTATTCAGTTTGGCGGCAGCCTGACCGGGAAGCGCGTCCTCCAGTGGCAGGCCGCCTGTCGGCCGGAAGAGTACTGGCTCGTCGATAAGCAGCCAGGGCGCCTCGATCCGGCCAGCCATCGCGGCCGTCGTCTTGTCAGCGAAGTTGAGACCTGGCTGGAGAAACATCCGGCGGAAAAACGTCTGCCCTGGGCCGAAGAACTGACTTCTCTTGCCTGGCAGACGCTGGATAAGGTGGAGCAGGGGACGAGTGAGTTTGGCGAGGCGCAGGTTGCCCAGCGTCTGCCGCAGCTGCTGCCTGAGGGGGGGCAGCTATTTGTTGGCAATAGCTTAATTGTCCGGCTGATTGATGCCTTTGCCCAGCTTCCCGTTGGGTATCCGGTTTACAGCAACCGGGGCGCGAGCGGTATTGACGGCCTGCTTTCTACTGCAGCGGGCGTTCAGCGCGCTACGGCGCGCTCCACGATCGCCATAGTTGGCGATATTTCTGCCCTTTATGACCTTAACGCGCTGGCGCTGCTGCGCCACGCATCGGCCCCGTTTGTGCTGCTGGTGGTCAACAACAACGGCGGCCAGATCTTCTCGCTTTTGCCAACGCCTGCAGAAGAGCGCGAACGCTTTTACTGCATGCCGCAAAACGTGAATTTCTCCCATGCCGCCGCCATGTTTGAGCTCGGCTATCACAATCCTCAGAGCTGGCAGGCACTGGAAGACGCCGTTCGCCGGGCCTGGCTTCGCCCTGGCGCCACGGTGATTGAAATCACCGTGGCGGAAACCGCCGGTGCTCAAACGCTACAGCACCTGCTGGCCCAGGTTAGCCAGGCATGATCCTTCATGCCGAGCCGCATGAGGGCCGCCGGTCAAAACAGCCGTGGATAGTCTGGCTGCACGGCTTCCTCGGCAGCCATCGGGAATGGCAGGCCTTTGCGCCGCATTTTCTTGACTGGCCTCAGCTAAGGGTCGATCTGCCCGGCCACGGCGGTTCCGCCGATGTCCACGTGCAGAACTTTGCCGATGTTGATAGCGCTTTGTGCAATACCCTCAACCATCACGGCATCGATAGCTACTGGCTCGTAGGCTACTCCCTGGGCGGCCGTATCGCGCTGTATCACGCCTGCCGGTCAGAACCGAAAGGGCTGCGTGGGCTGGCTGTTGAAGGCGCTCATCCTGGCTTGACGGGTGATGCAGAACGCGAGGCGAGGGCGCTGAACGATGCCCGCTGGGCGCAGCGTTTAATGCATGAAAATTTCCAGATCGTGCTCAACGACTGGTACCGGCAGCCGGTCTTTAGCTCGCTGAGCCACGAGCAGCGTACCGAGTTAGTTGCCCTGCGCGCGCAAAATAATCCGATGGCGCTGGCCCGGATGCTTGAGGCGACCTCGCTTGCCGCACAGCCCGATTTACGAAATTCACTAAGCCAGCTTGCCGTGCCTTTTCGCTATTTATACGGCGAACAAGACGAAAAATTTCGCGCCGTTGCCGCAGAGCTTGGCTGCTCTCTGACCCCGCTCTCTGGCGCCGGGCATAACGCACATCGGGAAGCTCCCGCGGCGTTCAGCTCCGCGCTGTTAACCCTCTTTCGTCACTATGACCTGTAAGGATCTCTCATGATTTATCCTGATGAACAAATGCTTTACGCCCCGGTTGAATGGCAGGATTGCTCTGAAGGCTACACCGACATTCGCTACCATAAATCCAGCGATGGTATCGCCAAAATCACCATTAACCGCCCGGAAGTGCGTAATGCGTTTCGTCCGCTGACCGTCAAAGAGATGATCAATGCTCTGGCTGACGCTCGCTATGACGACAATATTGGCACCATTATTCTGACCGGCGAAGGCGAAAAAGCCTTCTGTGCTGGCGGTGACCAGAAAGTGCGCGGCGACTACGGCGGCTATCAGGATACAAGCGGCGTTCATCACCTGAACGTGCTCGACTTCCAGCGCCAAATCCGTACCTGCCCGAAACCGGTTGTGGCGATGGTGGCTGGCTTCTCCATCGGCGGTGGCCATGTGCTGCACATGATGTGCGACCTGACCATCGCCGCTGAAAACGCCGTCTTCGGCCAGACCGGCCCGAAAGTCGGCTCTTTCGACGGCGGCTGGGGCGCTTCCTACATGGCGCGCATTGTTGGCCAGAAAAAAGCTCGCGAAATCTGGTTCCTGTGCCGCCAGTACGATGCAAAAGAAGCGCTCGATATGGGGCTGGTGAACACCGTTGTGCCGAATGCTGACCTGGAAAAAGAAACCGTGCGCTGGTGTCGCGAAATGCTGCAGAACAGCCCGATGGCGCTGCGCTGCCTGAAAGCAGCGCTGAATGCCGACTGTGACGGTCAGGCCGGGCTGCAGGAGCTGGCGGGTAACGCCACCATGCTGTTCTACATGACCGAAGAAGGGCAGGAAGGCCGCAACGCGTTTAACCAGAAACGCCAGCCGGACTTCAGCAAATTTAAACGGAATCCGTAATGCGTAGCGCGGCGCTGTGGCGCTTTCAAATCCCGATGGAGGCCGGCGTTGTGCTACGCGACCAGCGCCTCAAATTCAGAGAGGGGATGCTGGTGCGGCTGACGCTGGGCGAGGGCAGCGGATGGGGGGAAATTTCTCCGCTACCGGGCTTTAGCCTAGAAAGCCTCGGGGAAGCTCAGGCGCAGGCCGGGCGCTGGCTTGAGCAGTGGATGGCAGATGAATCTACGCCGTTGCCCGAGCTGCCGTCCGTTGCGTTCGGCCTGAGCTGCGCGCTGGCGGAAGCTGGCGGCACGCTGCCGCAGGCCGCTGACTACCGCGCTGCTCCGCTGTGTACCGGCGATCCTGACGAGCTGATTCTTGCCCTGGCGGCGATGCCGGGCGAAAAAATTGCGAAAGTCAAAGTCGGTCTGTACGAAGCCGTGCGGGACGGCATGGTGGTTAATTTGCTGCTTGAGGCCGTGCCGGAACTGCATTTGCGTCTTGATGCTAACCGCAGCTGGACGCCGCTCAAGGCGCAGCAGTTCGCTAAATATGTTAATCCGGACTGCCGCTCGCGCATCGACTTTATCGAAGAGCCGTGCAAAACCCGCGAACAGTCCCGGGAGTTCAGCCGGGAAACGGGAATTGCGATCGCCTGGGATGAGAGCCTGCGTGAAGTGGGTTTCACCTTCGCCGCTGAACAAGGCGTGTCGGCCGTGGTGATCAAACCGACGCTGACCGGCAGCCTGGAGAGGGTGCGGGAGCAGGTTGCCGCAGCGCACGGATTGGGGCTTAAAGCGGTGATCAGCTCCTCCATTGAGTCCAGCCTGGGCCTGACGCAGCTGGCACGCATTGCCGCCTGGCTGACGCCGGGAACCTTGCCTGGGCTGGACACCCTTTCCCTCATGCAGTCTCAGCTTGAGCGCAGCTGGCCGGGGAGCCCGCTACCTTGCGTACCTGCGAGCCAGCTTGAGCGTATTCGATGACCTTTACCGACTGGCCGTGGCGTCACTGGGCAAACGTCCGTGGCGCAAACGTTGCGCTCCGCCTCGATGATGAATCGTTATCCTGGCAAACCCTGTGTCAGCGTGTGGATGCGCTGGCGGGGGGCTTCCACCAGCAGGGCGTTAAAGAAGGCGATGGCGTTGCGCTAAAAGCGAAAAACGGCCCGCAAACGCTGCTTGTCTGGCTTGCGCTACTGCAGTGCGGGGTGCGGGTTCTCCCGCTGAATCCGCAGCTTCCTGACAGCCTGCTGACGCAGCTCCTGCCGTCGATGACGCTGAGCTATGGCATAACCTTAACCGGCGACTGTAGGGTGCCGGACTTAATGTCCCTGGCCCTGAACGATGCCTCTCCCTGGTGCGAAAGCTGGCGGCCGACACGTCTTGCCTCAATGACGCTCACTTCCGGTTCAACCGGGTTGCCCAAGGCCGCTGTGCATACGTTATCTGCTCACCTTGCCAGCGCGGCGGGCGTGCTGGCGATGATGGAGTACGGCGCGGAAGATTGCTGGCTGCTGTCGTTACCGCTGTTCCACGTTTCAGGGCAGGGGATCCTCTGGCGCTGGCTGCACGCCGGTGGCCAACTGAAGATTTCTTCTGCGCAGTCGATAGGCGAAGCTTTACGGGACTGCAGCCATGCTTCGCTGGTGCCGACTCAGCTGTGGCGGCTGCTGGAACAGCAGCAGCCGTTGGCGCTGCGTGAAGTGCTGCTTGGTGGCGCAGCCATCCCCGTTGAGCTGACGCAGCAGGCAGAGGCGCGCGGCGTTCGCTGCTGGTGTGGCTACGGCCTCACCGAACTGGCTTCAACGGCCTGTGCAAAACGAGCCGACGGCCAGCCTGACGTTGGCGAGCCGCTGCCGGGACGAGAAGTAAAAATCGTCGGTGAAGAAGTGTGGATCCGCGCTGATAGCCTGGCCAGCGGCTACTGGCTCGACGGCAATCTTATTCCGCTGGTGAATGAACAAGGCTGGTTTGCGACCCGCGACAGGGGCGTTTTGCGGGCGGGACGCCTGACGATAATCGGACGCCTGGATAACCAGTTTTTCAGCGGCGGAGAAGGTATTCAGCCCGAGGAAGTGGAGCGAGTTATTGCGATGCATCCAGCGGTGCAGCAGGTGTTTGTGGTGCCGGTTGACGACGCCGAGTTTGGACAGCGGCCGGTTGCTGTCGTGGAAATAAATCCGGGATGTGATTTTAACGAGATTGCCGCCTGGCTTGACGGGAAGCTGCCCCGTTTTCAGCGGCCAGTGCGCTGGCTAACGCTGCCGCAGGCGCTAAAACAGGGCGGGATTAAAATCTCCCGCCGTAGGCTTATCGAGTGGGTTGCAGGGGCATAGCCCCTGCAATCTATTACTTATCGTTCTTTAGCGCCTTGAGTGCGTTAGCCACCCCCGCGCCGTATTCAGAATGGACCTGGCTGAACAGGCAAATCTGTCGCGCCTGAATACTTTCCGGCACGTCTTTCATCTCTCCGGCAATACGCGCGAACATACGCTGATGCTCCTCATCGCTCAGCAGATTGTACAGCGCGCGCGGCTGGCTGAAGTAATCAGCATCTTCGCGGTGGTTCCAGTGGTCGGCCGCGCCTTCAAGGCTTAGCGGTGGCTCGCTGAAATCCGGCTGCTCCTGGAAAACGTTGAAGCTGTTCGGCTCGTAGGTCGCGCCGTTGCCGCTGTTGCCGTCCACGCGCATCGCGCCGTCGCGGTGATAGTTGTGGAACGGGCATTTTGGCGCATTCACCGGGATTTGATGATGGTTTACGCCCAGACGGTAGCGGTGCGCGTCGCCGTAAGAGAACAGGCGACCCTGCAGCATTTTATCGGGAGAGAAACTGATACCCGGCACGACGTTAGCCGGAGACATTGCCGCCTGCTCGACGTCCGAAAAATAGTTCTCCGGATTGCGGTTTAGTTCGATATATCCGACTTCCATCAGCGGATAGTCGCCGTGCGGCCAGACTTTGGTCAGGTCAAACGGGTTGTAAGGTGTTGTTGACGCCTCTGCTTCCGGCATAACCTGAATGAATAGCTTCCAGCGTGGGAAATCACCGGTTTCGATGGATTCGTAAAGATCGCGCTGCGAGCTTTCTCTGTCTTCAGCAATGATTTTTCCGGCCTCTTCATCCATCAGGTTCTCAATACACTGTTGGGTTTTGAAGTGGAATTTCACCCAGAAACGCTCGTTCTCCTTATTGATGAAGCTGAATGTGTGGCTACCAAAACCGTGGATATGGCGATAAGAGCGCGGCAGACCACGATCGCTGAAATCAATGGTCAACTGGTGCAGCGATTCCGGCAGATGCGAGAAGAAATCCCACTTATAGGTTGGGTTGCGCAGGTTGGTGCGCGGATCGCGTTTGACGACGTGGTTCAAATCCGGGAACTTCAGCGGATCGCGGAGGTAAAAGACAGGGGTGTTGTTACCGACCAGATCCCAGTTGCCTTCCTCGGTATAGAATTTCATGGAAAAGCCGCGGATATCGCGTTCGGCGTCGGCGGCACCGCGCTCACCGGCAACGGTTGAGAAGCGCATAAACATTTCAGTTTTTTTACCAACTTCTGAAAAGAGCTTCGCGCGGGTGTAACGGGTAATATCGTGAGTGACGGTAAAATGACCGAAAGCACCCGAGCCTTTGGCGTGCATGCGACGCTCGGGAATGACCTCCCGGTCGAAATGCGCTAACTTTTCAAGAAACCAAACGTCCTGTAGCAGCATCGGGCCACGCGGGCCTGCGGTAGCGACGTTGTTGTTATCGGCGACGGGTGCGCCTGCGGCGGTTGTTAATCCTTTCTTGCTCATCAATGCCTCCCTGAGACCTGGGTCAAGTTGTGACAGAAAAGTATTAAATATAGACCATATATATAATGTGGCTACATTCATCATCTGAACACTGTTGCACTTTCACCCGTCGTAATTCCTTGATCTTGTCCCTTGAAGAGGGTTCTTTTCGTTTTCTTACAATCAAGGAAATATTGGCATTTTCCAACGCGTTAGTAAGATAATGCGCCACGCCATCGAACGGCGTTTTTAAGGGCAGCCCTTTTTCTTTTTCAGGAACCAAGGAATGAATAAATTACTTTTAGCCGGCGGCGCGGGTTTGCTGCTGGTTTCTGCAGGCGCCAGCGCGATTGGCGTCAGTGCTGAAGTCGGTAAGGAATACACTAATCTCGGCGTGGGTTTTGGCACCGAAAGCAGCGGCATTGCGGTAACCGGCAACTATGCGCATAACGACGACAACGGCGATGCCGTGGGTCTTGGCCTCGGCTTTAATATTCCTCTGGGGCCGATGATGGCAACCGTGGGCGGCCGTGGCGTTTACCTGCATCCCAAAGATCGCAAAGAAGGCTATGCGATTGCGGCAGGCGGTGGGCTGAAATGGCCAATTACGCCGGACATTGCCGTATTTGGCGACTACTACTACTCGCCGGACTCGTTGTCCAGCGGCGTGAAGGACTATAAAGAGGCAAGCGCCGGCGCAAGCTGGAACTTTATGCGTCCGTTCTCGGCTCAGGTGGGCTACCGCTACATCAGCCTGGGCGGCAAAGACGGCGACCGTACCGATACCGTTGCCGATGGCCCGTATGTGGGCGTCAGCGCCAGCTTCTAATCCCTCAACGCGGCTTTTAGCCGCGTTTTTTATGCCTGCCGTTCCCCGGAGCCTGCGCTATAGTGGGGCGTTACCTTGCTGCGGAGTAGAAGATGTTAAAAGTAGAAATGCTGTCGACCGGCGACGAAGTGCTGTACGGGCAAATTACGGATACCAATGCTGCCTGGCTTGCCGATTATTTCTTTCACCAGGGTTTACCGATGTCGCGCCGTAATACGGTGGGCGACAGCCTTCCTGACCTGATTGCCGTGCTGAAAGAGCGCAGCCACGAAGCCGATGTGCTGATTGTTAACGGCGGGCTGGGGCCAACAAGCGATGATTTAAGCGCGCTGGCGGCGGCGACCGCTGCGGGCGTTGAGCTGGTTGAACATGCTGAATGGCTTACCTGGATGGAGCAGTTCTTCGCCGAGCGTGGGCGAGTGATGGCACCGAGCAACCGCAAACAGGCGCAAATTCCGGCCAACAGCGAAATGATCGATAACCCCGTTGGAACGGCCTGTGGCTTTTCGTTGACGCTAAACCGCTGCATGATGTTTTTCACGCCGGGCGTGCCGTCTGAATTTAAGGCGATGGTAGACAAAGAAATCATGCCGCGGCTGCGTGCACGCTTTGCGCTCCCGGAACCTCCGGTATGCCTGCGATTAACCACCTTCGGGCGTTCTGAAAGCGAGCTGGCGCAGTGCCTTGATCCGCTGACCTTGCCTGACGGCGTGGTGATGGGGTATCGCTCGTCTATGCCGATTATCGAGCTCAAGCTCACCGGCCCGGCCAGCCAGCGTGACGCGATGGAAGCGGTATGGCCGGAAGTGCGCCGCGTGGCCGGCGACAGCCTGATTTTTGAAGGCACCGAAGGGCTTCCTGCACAAATCGCACGTCGCCTTGCGGAGCGTTCTCTGACCATTACGGTTAGCGAGCAGTTTACCGGCGGCCTGCTGGCGCTGCAGCTGACGCGTGCGCAGGCTGCCCTTAAAGCAAGCCGTGTGCTGCCGCAGGACGCTGGAACGCTGGCGGATGCGCTGACGTCCAGCGCAGACCTGCGTCAGAGCCAGCAAAGCGGCGTGGCCCTGGTAATTACCAGTGAGGAAGATCAGCAGATAAACTTTGCGCTCTCCACGCCTGACGGCACCTTTGGCCTTGGCGTGAAGTTTGGCACCAGCCGCCATGCGTTAGCCATCCGCCAGGAAGTGTGCGCCATGATGGCGCTTAACGTGCTGCGCCGCTGGCTCAACGGCCAGCCGTTAGAAACCGAGCACGGCTGGATTAAGGTGGTGGAGTCAGCACGCCTTTGACCTCAGGCGAGCGCCCGTGCCAGTAGCGTAATCGGGTGCTCGCAGCGTTTGCTGGTGGACATCTCTATCTGCCATTTACAGGTTTCACAGTCCGTGACCACCAGGTCTACGCCGCTCTCTTCTATCTGCTGGAACAGCGGCGCGCCGATGCGCTGGGAGGTCTGATAGTTTTCTTTTTTAAGGCCATAGGTGCCCGCAATGCCGCAGCACTGGGAGTCCAGCATTATCAGCTCCACGCCGGGAATACGGCGCAGCAGCTCAACCGAGTAGAGCGTCCAGCCCATTTTCTCCATATGGCACGGCGTATGGTAAGCGATGCGAAGCGGCGTCTCTTTTAAGGGCAGCGTTCTGCCATCTTCTTCCAGAAGTTTCCAGATATAGCGCGTTGCCAGCTCAATGCGATCGCGAACCGGCGTAGTGTCCACGCCAAGAATGTGCGGGTATTCATCTCGCAGGGTGAAGGTGCAGGTTGAAGAGGTCGCCACAACCGGCAGCCCGCGCTGCACCACCGCTTCTTCAAGCGAGCTGGCGTTCACCGCCGCCTGTTTCTTTGCCTTTTCGATAAAGCCGTTGGCGATAAGCGGGACGCCGCAGCATTTCTCTTTTTTCAGCAGCTGGACGCCGATGCCCATGGCATTAAGCACTCTAACCATATCTTTGCCGAGCTGGGGGTGGTTGTAGTTCACAAAACAGCCGTGGAAGAAGGCGACCTGCTGCTGGAAGGCGGCCTGCTGCTGCGCCTGGCGTCGGTACCACTGGCGGAAGGTGCCAAAGGAGTACTTGGGCAGCTCCCGGTGGGAATCAATGCTTAGCGCTTTATCCAGCAGTTTACGCACGGGCTTCATGCCGGTGGTGGCGTTGACCAGCGGGGCAAAAGGCGTGGAGAGCGTGCCCATTAAATCGGTATGGCTGAGAATTGCGTCCCGCAGGGAAGGTTTATGTTCGCCATATTTGGCCCGCGCCCGCTGGATAATATCGCCAATTTTTACCTCGGACGGGCAGGAGACTTCGCAGCGTTTGCAGTTGGTGCAGTACTTTAACGCGTCGTCATAGAGCGAAGGATCTTTGAGGCGCAGCCTTTCGCCGTCGGGCCCGGCCTGTTTCGGCCCCGGATATTCCGGGCGTACGCGGCTTACCGGGCAGGCCGTGGTGCAGACCGTGCATTTAATACAGCTTTCAAAGCTGGTTTCATCAAGCAGGTTCATGGCAAGCCTCCGCGGCGGCAAGGATTTGTTCGGCAACGCAGAGCGCGGTGAGCAGAGAAACACCGGCACCGCATCCCTGTTGAATGGGGTCAAAACCGCCCAGCACGGAACCGATGGCATAAAGATTTCGCGTGTGTTCGCCGTCACGGCTCGGTTGAAGCCGGGTATTCACTTTTAGCCCAAACTGCAGCCAGGGCTGCGGCGAAAAGAAATCGATTTCGCTCCATGAGGCGCGATCGCCCGGCACCTCAACGTCCAGGCCGAAAATCGGCTCAAAAACGCGCTGCCGGTCGGCCTCCAGCCCACCGCTGAAGAAGCTTCCGCTGGCCAGAATGACGTTGCGGGTACGCAGAGGAACTTCACGATGATTTTTAGTGAACAGAGCGTTGATGCACCCTCGTTCAAGCTGAGCCCCCGTGACGGTATCTCCCGGCATGATGAGCCCGCCAAGGGATTGAAAGCGGCGGCGCAGCGCGTTATGGAGCCGCATCCCAAGCACCGAAGGCGGCAGCGTCGGGAGCAGTTTTACCGGCACGTTTAGCGCCGTCTGCAGGGCGGAAACCGTATTCTCCTCGAGGCCCAGGCACGCGGGCAGGATCATCGCTTCACCGCTGCCCAATAGCAGCCTGAGTTCCTCCACCAACGCCTGGTGATTTTCCGGCAGATCCAGTACCCGGGCGATGTTCACGGCACGAAACTCGCTCGGGTTATTACGCAGCACATCAAGTACGGGTAAGGTAAGTTCGGCTACGTGCGCGGCACAGCCTGACGACGAAAGCGAACCCGCCACCAGCTCGGCCTGAAAGTCCAGAAAGCCTGCGATATTAATCACCGTGACTTTTTGCCACGGCAGTGGAGCCTGCGGCACCTCAGGCGGGCTTAGCCAGCTGGCTCTTTGTTTGCCCAGCGGGGTGATTCTCAGGTGGTTTTGGCGATAGTGACCCGTTAGCGTGATGCCCGTCCTCGCCAGCAGGCGCTCGCTTTCTGCGGCAAACGTCAGCACGCTCTCTTTCCCCATCAGGCTGTAGGGATGGCGAGGTGCCTGTGCCGCGAGGCTTTCAAGCGCGGCCTCAGGTTCCTGAACCGGGCTGCCGTCAGGCAGTGCTGACAGCAAATCCAGCGAGCCGGAAGAGAAGTGCAGCGCGCTTTGCCCCCGGCTAACGATAGCGCAGCGCTGCCCGTTTTCCGCCAGCTTTATGCCTGCGGCCAGTCCGGCGAGACCGCTGCCGATGATGATCGTGTCGAATTTCATCCCCGTTCTCCATTATCCAGTCCGCACAGCCCCTGGTAGACCCAGGCGGTAAATTCGCTTTCGCGCAGCGCATTTCCCCATGCTATCGGGCGGACGCCTTTCCAGCGTTCGTTGAGGAAGTGGGAAAGCTGCTCCAGCGATTGCGCCGACGTGGTGAGCTGGAAGCGCTGAAGCAGGCCAGCGGCGCGGCAGGCGCAGAGTTCACCCTGGCAGGTGCCCATGCCTACGCGAGTTCTGCGGCGTAAGTCGCCCAGGTTTTTTACCCCCAGGGCATCGATGGCATAGCGAACTTCACCGGAGGTGACGGCTTCGCATTCGCAAACCAGGCTGTTGCTGAGTCGGCTGTTGTTGAGCAAACGAGTTGCACGGTCGCCGTGCCGCCAGACGGCGGAGCCGCGAATGGTCGGCGGCAGGGAAATTACTTTGCCCAGCGTTTGCTCTGCCGTTTGTTCGGAACCGGGCAGCGGCATCGAGGCGGTGGAGCAGGAGACCGTGTTTCCCAGACGCTCGCAAACCAGGTCCGTTGCCCACTCTGCCATCAGGCGGTAAGTCATGAGCTTACCGCCGGTAATGGTGATAAAGCCGTTCATGCCGTCGCGTTTCGCGTGATCCAGCAGCACAATCCCGCGGCTGACGCTGCGCCCCGTCGGATCGTTGTCGCTGGCAACCAGAGGCCTGACGCCAGCGTAGGCGCGAAGAATTCGGGTTCGGCCCAGCACCGGCGCCAGTTTTTCGCCTTCGCGGATCAGAATATCCACTTCATCAGGCGTGACGGACATATTGTCGATTTGGTCGTAGTCGATATGCGTGGAGGTGGTACCAATTAGCGAGATGGTGTCGCCGGGGACAAGAATATCGGCGTCAGCCGGTTTACGGCAGCGGTTGATGACCATGTTGTTGATGCGGTGGCCGAGGATCAGCAGCGCGCCTTTCGCCGGGAACATTTTTACGTTGAGATCGGCATATTCCGCAATACGTTGCCCCCAGATCCCAGCCGCATTAACCACCATGGGCGCACGAAATTCCGCTGCTTGCCTGGTGAGATGATGGAATACGCGCACGCCGCAGACTCTTGCGCCTTCACGAATCAGGCCGGTGATTTCGCAGCCCGTCAGGACTTCAGCTCCGTGCTCCTTTGCATCCAGCATATTGGCGGCGGTCAGGCGAAACGGGTCGACCGTGCCGTCCGGAACGCGAACTGCGCCGATTAACGTAGGGTTGGCGGACGGTTCCAGCCGCAGCGCCTCTTTGGGCGTCAGCGCTTCTGCCTGAATGCCCGCCTGACGGCAGGCGGTGATAAAACCGCTTTGAAACGCCAGATCATCTTCCGGAAGGGTGACAAACAGGCCGTCCGTAGGTTCGATGCAGTGGCGAGCGATGCGCCGCAGAATACGGTTTTCCTCGATGCATTCTTTCGCGGATTCACCGTCGGTGACCGCATAGCGAGCGCCGCTGTGGAGCAGGCCGTGGTTGCGTCCGGTAGCGCCCGTGGCGATGTCATGACGCTCGAGCAGCAGCGCTTTCAGCCCCCGGAGGGCGCAGTCGCGCGCGATCCCGGCGCCGGTTGCCCCTCCACCGATGATAATCACGTCCGTTTCTCTGCTCACATGGCGCTCCTTTTATCCCTTTTTTATTTACTGTTATTCAGCCATAAATAAAGCACGAAATGTTTGATTGCGAGCAAATTCGAGCAATAAACGAAAGTGATTCGTGATGAAATGCACCTTTTCGCCTTTTTGTAATAAAAATGTAACATTTTGTGCGATGTTTCACAGTAAATACGCGCATAGGTAACTAACATGCGCTCGCAAAAGAACATTTGGCAGGAGACGCTTGCTCCCGCTGAACATCAACGCCACGGAGGCTCGTATGTTAAGTATCTTCAAACCCGCCGCGCATAAGACGCGTTTGCCAGAGGAGCAGATAGACCCGACCTATCGCCGCCTGCGCTGGCAAATTTTCATGGGTATCTTCTTTGGTTACGCCGCTTACTATCTGGTGAGGAAAAACTTTACCCTTGCGATGCCGTATCTGGTAGAGCAGGGCTTCTCCCGAGGCGATCTTGGTTTTGCACTCTCCGGGATTTCGATAGCCTACGGATTTTCGAAATTCATCATGGGATCGGTTTCTGACCGCTCGAATCCGCGCGTATTCTTGCCCGCCGGGCTGATTCTCGCCGCAGCCGTTATGCTGTTTATGGGCTTTGTGCCGTGGGCAACGTCCAGCATCGCCGTGATGTTTGTGCTGCTGTTCGCCTGTGGCTGGTTCCAGGGCATGGGGTGGCCGCCGTGTGGGCGCACTATGGTGCACTGGTGGTCGCAGAAGGAGCGTGGAGGCATTGTTTCCGTCTGGAACTGCGCCCATAACGTGGGCGGCGGCATTCCTCCGCTGCTGTTCCTGCTGGGGATGGCGTGGTTTAACGACTGGCATGCGGCACTGTATATGCCTGCTTTTGCGGCAATTATTGTCGCGATTATTGCTTTCGGTTTGATGCGTGATACGCCGCAATCCTGCGGTCTGCCGCCGATCGAAGAGTACAAAAACGATTATCCGGACGATTACAGCGAGAAAGCGGAAGAAGAGCTGACGGCGAAGCAGATCTTCATGAAGTATGTCTTCCCGAACCGTCTGCTGTGGTACATCGCCATTGCCAACGTGTTTGTCTATCTGCTGCGCTACGGCATTCTGGACTGGTCTCCCACTTACCTGAAAGAGGTGAAGCACTTCGCGCTGGATAAATCCTCGTGGGCCTACTTCCTTTATGAGTACGCGGGCATTCCCGGCACGCTGCTGTGCGGCTGGATGTCGGACAAAGTATTCAAAGGCAACCGTGGCGCAACCGGCGTGTTCTTCATGATACTGGTGACGATTGCTACCGTGGTTTACTGGCTCAATCCGCCGGGTAACCCGGGGGTGGACATGGCCTGCATGATTGTTATCGGCTTCCTGATTTATGGCCCGGTAATGCTGATTGGTTTGCATGCGCTTGAGCTTGCACCGAAGAAGGCCGCAGGCACGGCTGCGGGCTTTACCGGCCTGTTTGGCTACCTGGGCGGCTCGGTCGCGGCCAGCGCCATTGTCGGCTATACCGTAGACTTCTTCGGCTGGGACGGCGGCTTTATCGTGATGATTGGCGGCAGTATTTTAGCCGTGCTGCTGCTGATTGTGGTGATGATCGGCGAGCGTAAGCATCACGACGAAAAAATGTTGAAGAACGGCTAAGGGGAGCAGAATGAAACTGATGGCAAAATCCTTACTGGCGGGCGTTGTGCTGGTGGCGACCAGCAGCGTATTCGCCCAGACCACGGACAAAATCGTGATTGCCCACCGCGGCGCCAGCGGCTACTTGCCCGAGCACACGCTGCCGGCAAAAGCGATGGCCTACGCTCAGGGCGCAGACTACCTTGAGCAAGATTTGGTGATGACCAAAGACGACAGGCTGGTGGTGCTGCACGACCACTATCTGGACAGGGTGACCGACGTTGCAAAACGCTTCCCTGACCGCGCGCGCAAAGATGGCCGCTACTATGCCATCGACTTTACGCTGGCGGAAATTAAGTCCCTCAAGTTCACCGAAGGCTTTGATATTGTTGACGGCAAGCAGGTGCAGACTTATCCGGGGCGCTTCCCTATGGGCAAATCTGACTTCCGCGTGCATACCTTTGAAGAAGAGATTGAGTTTGTTCAGGGGCTGAACCATTCCACCGGCAAGAACATTGGCATTTATCCTGAGATAAAAGCGCCGTGGTTCCACCATCAGGAAGGAAAGGACATCGCGGCGAAAACCCTCGAAGTCCTTAAACAGTACGGCTATACCGGCAAGCAGGATAAGGTTTATCTGCAGTGCTTTGACGCCGCTGAGCTTAAGCGCATTAAAAATGAGCTTGAGCCGAAGATGGGTATGAACCTCAAGCTGGTGCAGCTTATCGCCTATACCGACTGGAATGAGACTCAGGAAAAACAGCCGGACGGCAAGTGGGTGAACTACAGCTACGACTGGATGTTTAAGCCCGGCGCGATGAAGCAGATTGCTCACTATGCCGACGGTATCGGCCCGGACTACCATATGCTGGTGGAGAAGTCCTCGACCAAAGGCAACGTGAAGCTCACCGATATGGTGACCGAAGCGCATGCCAGCAAGCTTACCGTGCATCCTTACACGGTAAGGGCAGATGCGTTGCCTGGCTACGTGAGTGATGTGAATGAGTTGTACGATGTGCTGTACAACAAAGCCGGAGTGGACGGGCTGTTTACCGACTTCCCGGACAAAGCCGTACTGTTCCTGAAAAAGTAACGCACAAACCAAAGGCCGCATTCGCGGCCTTTTTCACAACGACTTTCACAACTACATCTCGATTTCTATATCGCCCCGCGCTTTGCAGCAGCAGGGGAGAATTTCGCCGGGCTGGATAAACGCCAGCGGCTCGGTGAGCCACTGCACTTCACCCGCCAGCAGCCGGGTGCGGCAGGAGCCGCAATAGCCTTCCCGGCACTGATACTCTACGCAGACTCTGTGTGACTCCAGCGCCGCCAGCAGCGAAGGGTGTTCCTCTTCGCTCATCAGCTGAGCGCCGGTAATGCTGAGCGTAATACGGCCCATTGCTTACAGCTGGAAGTTGCTCAGATCGTCGGTATCGACTTCCGAGTCAATCTGGCCCACCAGATAGGAACTGACCTCAACTTCCTGCGGGGCGACCTGTACGTTATCGGACACCAGCCAGGCGTTGATCCATGGGATCGGGTTAGAACGGGTCTGGAACGGCAGGTCGAGGCCCACGGCCTGCATGCGGATGTTGGTGATGTACTCAACATACTGGCAGAGGATGTCTTTGTTCATCCCAATCATGGAGCCGTCGCGGAACAGGTACTCGGCCCACTCTTTTTCCTGCTGGGCGGCCAGCACGAACAGGTCGTAGCATTCCTGACGGCATTCAACGGCGATTTCCGCCATTTCCGGATCGTCTTCGCCGCTGCGCATCAGGTTCAGCATGTGCTGAGTACCGGTCAGGTGCAGGGCTTCATCACGGGCAATCAGCTTGATGATTTTGGCGTTACCTTCCATCAGCTCGCGTTCGGCAAAGGCGAAAGAACAGGCGAAGCTCACGTAGAAGCGGATTGCTTCCAGAGCGTTAACGCTCATCAGGCAAAGGTACAGCTGTCTTTTCAGCGCACGCAGGTTCACGGTGACGGTTTTACCGTTCACGTGGTGCGTGCCTTCACCCAGCAGGTGCCAGTAGCTGGTCATCTCGATCAGGTCGTCATAGTAGCCAGAGATGTCTTTGGCACGCTTGAGGATTTCCTGATTGGTCACAATGTCGTCAAAAACAATGGCCGGATCGTTAACGATGTTGCGGATGATGTGGGTGTAGGAGCGAGAGTGAATGGTCTCGCTAAACGCCCAGGTTTCGACCCAGGTTTCCAGCTCAGGGATAGAAATCAGCGGTAGCAGCGCTACGTTCGGGCTACGGCCCTGGATGGAGTCCAACAGCGTCTGGTATTTCAGATTGCTGATGAAGATGTGTTTCTCATGCTCCGGCAGAGCCTGGAAGTCGATGCGGTCGCGGGATACGTCCACTTCTTCCGGGCGCCAGAAGAAGGAGAGCTGCTTTTCAATCAGCTTTTCGAAGATGTCGTATTTTTGCTGATCGTAGCGCGCCACGTTAACCGGCTGGCCAAAGAACATTGGCTCGGCGAGCTGATCGTTTTTCGTCTGTGAAAAAGTAGTGTAAGCCATTATTTGTATTCCGTTATTTTGTTTCCCCTCACCCTGACCCTCTCCCGGAGGGAGAGGGGACTGGCACGGTGCCGGGAGAAGCAGGGATGAGGGAAAAACGAAAATCAGATTTTACATGCGCCGCTTTCGCAGCCATCGTCCTGAATAGAAGGTGCCAGGTCATCCTGAGTATCTTCCGCGCCGTCGCGGGTGTTTTGATAGTACAGGGTCTTCACGCCAAATTTATAGGCGGTGAGCAGATCCTTGAGCAGCTGCTGCATCGGTACTTTACCCGATGGGAAGCGCGTTGGGTCGTAGTTGGTGTTGGCAGAGATCGACTGGTCGATAAACTTCTGCATCAGGCCAACCAGCTGCAGATAGCCGTCGTTGCTCGGCATTTCCCACAGCAGCTCGTAGTTATTTTTCAGCTTCTCGTAATCCGGCACGACCTGGCGCAGGATGCCGTCTTTCGACGCTTTAATGCTGATGTGGCCGCGAGGTGGCTCAATGCCGTTGGTGGCGTTAGAGATCTGCGAGGAGGTCTCGGACGGCATAAGTGCGGACAGCGTGGAGTTACGCAGGCCGTGCGTTTTAATGGACTCACGCAGGCTCTCCCAGTCCAGATGCAGCGGCTCGTTGCTGATGACATCCAGGTCTTTCTTATAGGTGTCTATCGGCAAAATGCCTTTCGCATAGGTGGTTTCGTTGAACCACGGGCAGGCGCCTTGCTCTTTCGCCAGTTCATTTGAGGCTTTCAGCAGGTAGTACTGAATCGCTTCGAAGGTCTTGTGCGTCAGGTTGTTTGCGCTGCCGTCAGAGTAACGGACGCCGTGCTTCGCCAGATAGTAGGCAAAGTTAATTACGCCAATACCCAGAGTACGGCGGCCAATTGCGCCGCGTTTTGCCGCCAGAATCGGATAATCCTGGTAGTCGAGCAGGGCGTCGAGTGCGCGTACCGCCAGCACGGCCATCTCTTCCAGGTCGTCGAGGCTTTCGATAACGCCGAGATTGAACGCCGACAGCGTGCACAGGGCGATTTCGCCGTTTTCATCGTTCACGTCGTCCAGCGGTTTGGTCGGCAGCGCGATTTCCAGACACAGGTTGGACTGGCGCACCGGCGCGATCGCCGGATCGAACGGGCTGTGGGTGTTACAGTGGTCAACGTTCTGGATGTAGATACGGCCGGTAGAGGCGCGTTCCTGCATCATCAGGGAGAAAAGATCGACCGCTTTCACGCGCTGTTTGCGGATGCTGTCGTCTTTCTCATATTGGGTGTACAGGCGCTCAAACGCATCCTGGTCGGCGAAGAAGGCGTCATACAGCCCCGGCACGTCAGACGGGCTGAACAGGGTGATCTCTTCGCCCTTCAGCAGGCGGGTGTACATCAGTTTGTTGATCTGTACGCCGTAGTCCATGTGGCGAACGCGGTTGCCCTCTACGCCACGGTTGTTTTTCAGCACCAGCAGGCTTTCAACTTCCAGGTGCCACATCGGGTAGAACAGGGTTGCTGCCCCGCCGCGCACGCCGCCCTGAGAGCAGGATTTTACTGCGGTCTGGAAGTGCTTGTAGAACGGGATACAGCCGGTGTGGAACGCTTCACCGCCGCGAATCGGGCTGCCCAGGGCGCGGATGCGGCCGGCGTTGATGCCGATGCCAGCGCGCTGGGAAACGTATTTCACGATCGCGCTGGAGGTGGCGTTGATGGAGTCCAGGCTGTCGCCGCACTCGATCAGCACGCAGGAGCTGAACTGGCGGGTCGGGGTGCGCACGCCGGACATGATTGGCGTAGGCAGAGAAATTTTGAAGGTGGAAACCGCATCGTAGAAACGCTTAACGTAGCTGAGGCGGGTTTCGCGCGGGTAGCCGGAGAACAGGCAGGCGGCGACCAGAATATACAGGAACTGCGCGCTTTCGTAGATCTCACCGGAGACGCGGTTCTGCACGAGGTATTTGCCCTCGAGCTGTTTAACGGCCGCGTAGGAGAAGTTCATGTCACGCCAGTGATCGATGAAATCGTTCATCTGCTCGAACTCTTCTTCCGTGTAGTCTTCCAGCAGGTGACGATCGTATTTCCCCATTTCAACCATTTTCACGACCTGATCGTAAAGCTTCGGTGGCTCAAACTGACCATAGGCTTTTTTACGCAGGTGGAAAATTGCCAGGCGCGCGGCGAGGTACTGATAGTCCGGTGCATCACGGGAGATCAGGTCGGCTGCGGCCTTGATGATGGTTTCATGAATATCAGAGGTTTTGATGCCGTCGTAAAACTGGATATGGGATCGCAGTTCAACCTGGGAAACCGAAACGTTGTTCAACCCCTCAGCGGCCCAGTCGAGTACTCGATGAATTTTATCCAGATTGATGCGCTCTTTGCTGCCATCGCGTTTTGTAACCAGCAGACTCTGATTCATGTGAGTTTTACCTGTCCGTGAGATAAGTTTTCCCCTGATTTATGCACATCCGTCAGCCTGTGACTAACCCTGTGGATAAATACTATATATAGGGGGTGGGTGACAAAATGGTCACTAGATGGTGAGTATTTTAGTAAGGAATCCGTTCAGTACAAGTATTGATTTCAGCAATGAAATGAGGTTCAACGGGAGGCTTTTTTCGTAAGTCCACGTCACGTAAGGCTTGAGGGAATTGTCAATGGGATGCAAAAAAAATGAAAATTTTGATCGGGTGCTGATTTCTTAAACTTCATCGATAATTGCGCAACGCTTCTGGCGCAATTATCGATAATCAATCCTTATACGATATGCTGATTTATGCTTCGGTATGCAGCATATAGTTAACATCTACCCCAGGGCCGAGCTTGAACGTATCGGTGACGGGGTTGAAATGTAATCCGGTCATGTGGCGCTCGCGCAGCGGGGTTTCGTCTACCCAGCCCAGGAGTTCGGCGGGCTTGATAAACTTTTTAACATCGTGCGTGCCTTTCGGCACCATGCGCATTACATACTCTGCGCCGACGACGGCCATCAGCCAGGCTTTTCCGTTGCGGTTGATGGTAGAGAAGAAAACGTGGCCGCCGGGCTTCACCAGGCGAGCGCAGGCGTGAACCACCGACTGTGGATCAGGGACGTGCTCCAGCATTTCCATGCAGGTGACAACGTCGTATTGCCCGGCGTGTTTGGCCGCGTGTTCTTCAACCGTTTCCTGGACATAATTCACCTTAACGCCGCTTTCCAGCGCGTGAAGACGGGCAACCTGCAGTGGTTCAAAGCCCATATCCAGGCCGGTGACGTTAGCACCTTCACGCGCCATGCTTTCCGCAAGAATGCCGCCGCCGCAGCCAACGTCGAGAACGGTTTTGCCGAACAGCCCACCAGCGCGCTGATTGATATAGCCCAAACGCAGCGGGTTGATGCGGTGCAGCGGCTTAAATTCACCTTCCAGATCCCACCAGCGGGAAGCGACAGCTTCAAATTTGGCGATTTCCTCGTGGTCGACGTTCTGCGTAACCGGTTGGTTTTCAGCATTCATTACAGCGGTGACTCCTTGCAGATGTTAAGGCAGGCAGTATATCAGGCTAACGGCGTGAATAAAGCGCTGACAATTGCGTTGAGGTTTCCCCACACAGGGCCGGATGTGTTATAATTTGCGACCTTTGAATCCGGGAAAACAGTAGAGGGATAGCGGTTACATGAGCGACCTTGCCAGAGAAATTACGCCGGTCAACATTGAGGAAGAGCTAAAGAGCTCGTATCTGGATTATGCGATGTCGGTTATTGTCGGCCGCGCACTGCCAGATGTCCGCGATGGACTTAAGCCGGTACACCGTCGCGTTCTTTACGCGATGAACGTATTGGGCAATGACTGGAACAAAGCATACAAAAAATCCGCCCGTGTTGTTGGTGACGTCATCGGTAAATACCACCCTCATGGTGATACTGCGGTGTATGACACCATCGTCCGTATGGCACAGCCATTTTCCCTGCGTTACATGCTGGTTGACGGCCAGGGTAACTTCGGTTCCGTAGACGGCGACTCCGCCGCGGCGATGCGTTATACGGAAATCCGTATGTCGAAGATCGCCCACGAGCTGATGGCCGACCTGGAAAAAGATACGGTTGATTTCGTCGATAACTACGACGGCACCGAAAAAATTCCGGACGTCATGCCAACCAAAATTCCTAACCTGCTGGTAAACGGTTCATCCGGTATCGCAGTCGGGATGGCGACGAATATTCCGCCGCACAACATTACCGAAGTCATTAACGGCTGCCTCGCGTATATCGAAGACGAGAACATCAGCGTTGAAGGCCTGATGGAGCACATTCCTGGCCCTGACTTCCCGACTGCCGCTATCATTAACGGCCGCCGCGGTATTGAAGAAGCCTACCGTACCGGTCGCGGTAAAATTTATATTCGTGCCCGTGCCGAAGTGGAAGCGGACGCGAAAACCGGCCGCGAAACCATCATCGTTCACGAAATTCCATATCAGGTGAACAAGGCTCGCCTGATCGAGAAAATCGCCGAGCTGGTGAAAGACAAGCGCGTAGAAGGCATCAGCGCCCTGCGCGATGAGTCTGATAAAGACGGTATGCGCATTGTTATTGAGATTAAGCGCGACGCCGTTGGTGAAGTGGTGCTCAATAACCTTTACTCCCAGACTCAGCTGCAGGTTTCCTTCGGTATTAACATGGTGGCACTGCACCATGGTCAGCCGAAGATCATGACCCTGAAAGAGATTCTGGCCGCGTTCGTGCGCCACCGCCGCGAGGTGGTGACCCGTCGTACCATTTTTGAACTGCGCAAAGCCCGCGATCGTGCCCATATCCTCGAAGGTCTGGCGATCGCCCTGGCGAATATCGACCCGATCATTGAGCTTATCCGCAACTCGCCAAATGCCGCAGAAGCGAAAGCAAGCCTGGTTGCCAGCTCCTGGGAACTGGGTAACGTTGCCGCCATGCTGGAACGTGCCGGTGACGACGCCGCGCGTCCTGAGTGGCTGGAGCCAGAGTTTGGTATCCGCGACGGCAAGTACTTCCTCACCGAGCAGCAGGCTCAGGCGATTTTGGATCTGCGTCTGCAGAAACTGACCGGCCTTGAGCATGAAAAACTGCTCGACGAGTATAAAGAGCTGCTGGGGCAGATAGCCGAATTACTGCATATCCTGGGCAGCGCAGAACGCCTGATGGAGGTTATCCGTGAAGAGCTGGAAGCCATGCGCGATCAGTTCGGCGATAACCGTCGCACCGAGATCACGGCTAACACCGCGGATATCAACATTGAAGACCTGATCAACCAGGAAGATGTGGTGGTCACCCTGTCTCACCAGGGCTATGTGAAGTATCAGCCGCTGACCGATTATGAAGCGCAGCGCCGCGGTGGCAAAGGCAAGTCAGCCGCCCGTATTAAAGAAGAAGACTTTATTGACCGCCTGCTGGTGGCCAACACCCATGACACGATCCTGCTGTTCTCCAGCCGTGGTCGCCTGTACTGGATGAAGGTTTACCAACTGCCGGAAGCGAGCCGTGGCGCGCGTGGCCGCCCAATTGTGAACCTGCTGCCGCTTGAGCAGGACGAGCGCATCACCGCAATACTGCCGGTGCGCGAGTACGCAGAAGGCATCAACGTGTTTATGGCGACCGCAAGCGGCACCGTGAAGAAAACCGCGCTGACCGACTTCAGCCGTCCGCGCTCTGCGGGCATCATCGCCGTTAACCTCAACGAGGGTGACGAGCTGATTGGCGTTGATTTAACCAACGGTAGCGATGAGGCCATGCTGTTCTCGGCTGCGGGTAAAGTGGTGCGCTTCAAAGAAGACGCCGTTCGTACCATGGGCCGTACCGCAACGGGCGTTCGCGGTATTAAGCTTGCCGGTGACGATAAGGTTGTTTCTCTGATCATTCCTCGTGGTGAGGGCTCTATTCTGACCGTGACCCAGAATGGCTACGGTAAACGTACCGCTGCGGCAGAATACCCAACCAAGTCTCGTGCAACGCAGGGCGTTATCTCTATCAAAGTCACCGAGCGCAACGGCAGCGTTGTTGGCGCGGTACAGGTAGAAGATACGGACCAAATCATGATGATCACCGATGCCGGTACGCTGGTGCGTACCCGCGTGTCTGAGGTCAGCGTGGTCGGGCGTAACACCCAGGGCGTCATTCTCATCCGTACCGCGGAAGAGGAAAACGTTGTGGGCCTGCAGCGCGTTGCTGAGCCTGTGGATGACGAAGAGCTGGACAGCATCGACGGTAGCGTCGCGGAAGGAGATGATGAAATCGCTCCGGAAGCCGATGCTGAAGATGATGCAGCGGACGACGCGGACGAATAATCCGGAATAGTCTGTAAATAAAGGGTCGCTTCGGCGGCCCTTTTTGTTTGCCGTTGCGGGACAAGGGTTTTGCGGCTACCTTAAGCGCATCTCTATGGACACTCTCGCCTACCGTCAGGTTTAATTTGAAATATCTCGTCTCTTTTCGCAGCACCCTTAAAATTTCGCGTTACCTGTTCAGGGCACTGGCGCTGCTGCTCTGGCTGCTGATCGCGCTGTTTTCCGTGTTTTACATCGTTAACGCGCTGCACGATAAAGAGTCGGAGATCCGTCAGGAATTTAACATCAGTTTTGACCAGGCCCAGCGCTATATTCAGCGAACCTCGGATGTGGTGAAAGAGCTGAAGTACATTGCTGAAAACCGTCTTACCGCGCCAAATGGCGTTCTGCCGCCGCTTGAGCAAAACGCGGATAAAGCCGATGCGCCAACGTTTATGCCGCTGTTCCCGGACTCGGACTGTTCGGCGGTCAGCGCGACCTGGCGAAGCTCGCTGCAGTCTCTTTCATGGTTCCTGCGCTACTGGCGTGATAATTTCTCTGCGGCCTACGATCTGAATCGCGTTTTTCTTATTGGTGGCGATAATTTGTGTATGGCGGACTTTGGGCTGCGTGATATGCCGCTGGAGCGGGAGAACGCGCTGAAAACGCTGCATGAGCGCATTATGAAGTACCGCACCGCGCCGCAGGATGAACGCGCTAATAGCATCTACTGGATTGGTCAGGGGCCTCGTGCCGGTATTGGTTACTTTTATACCCTGACGCCGGTCTATCTGGCGACCCGCCTGCAGGCGCTGCTGGGTATTGAACAAACTGTTCGTATGGAGAACTTCCTGACGCCGGGAACGCTGCCTATCGGCGTCACTATTCTGGATGAAAACGGGCATCCGCTCATTTCACTGACCGGCCCGGAATCCCGCATTGAACCCGAGAACCGCTGGATTCAGGATCGCTCATGGTTTGGCTACACCTCAGGTTTTAAAGCGCTGGTATTGAAGAAAAATCTGCCGCCGTCGTCGCTGAGCGTTATCTATTCTGTGCCCGTCGACCTGGTGCTGGAAAGCATCAGGATGCTAATCCTCAATGCCGTTTTACTCAACGTGCTGGTGGGGATTGTACTGTTTACCCTTGCGCGAATGTATGAACGCAGGATTTTTATCCCTGCCGAAAGCGATGCTCAAAGGCTGGAGGAGCACGAGCAGTTCAACCGGAAAATCGTCGCCTCGGCGCCGGTCGGCATCTGTATCCTGCGAACTCAGGACGGCACCAATATCCTGAGCAACGAACTGGCCCACAACTACCTCAATATGCTGACCCATGAGGACAGACAGCGGCTGACGCAGATTATCTGCGGCCAGCAGGTTAATTTTGTTGATGTGATGACCAGCAACCACACCAATCTGCAGATAAGCTTTGTGCATTCGCGCTACCGCAACGAAAACGTGGCGATTTGCGTACTGGTTGACGTAAGCGCCCGCGTGAAGATGGAAGAGTCACTGCAGGAGATGGCTCAGGCGTCCGAGCAGGCCAGCCAGTCGAAATCTATGTTCCTTGCCACCGTCAGCCACGAACTACGCACGCCGCTGTACGGCATTATCGGCAACCTCGACCTGCTGCAAACGAAGGAGCTGCCGAAGGGGGTCGACAGGCTGGTTACGGCAATGAATAACTCCTCCAGCCTGCTGCTGAAAATCATCAGCGATATTCTCGACTTCTCGAAAATTGAGTCCGAGCAGCTGAAAATTGAGCCCCGTGAGTTTTCACCACGCGAGGTGATGAGCCACATTACCGCCAACTATTTGCCGCTCGTGGTACGTAAGCAGCTTGGGCTGTACTGCTTTATCGACGCCGACGTGCCGCTCACCCTGCAGGGCGATCCGATGCGGCTGCAGCAGGTGATTTCTAACCTGCTCAGCAACGCGATTAAGTTCACCGATATTGGCTGCATTATCCTGCATGTATCCATTAACGGCGACTACCTGAGTTTCAGGGTTCGCGATACCGGGGTGGGGATCCCGACAAAAGAAGTGACCAGGCTGTTTGACCCGTTCTTCCAGGTCGGCACAGGCGTGCAGCGCAATTTCCAGGGAACCGGCCTGGGGCTGGCGATTTGCGAAAAGCTTATCAGTATGATGGACGGTGATATTGCGGTGGATACCGAGGCGGGTATGGGGAGTCAGTTTACGGTGCGTATCCCGCTGTATCAGGCGACGTTTGCGCCGAAGAATAATGTCGAAGGGCTGGCGAATAAGCGCTGCTGGCTGGCGGTTCGTAATGATTATCTCAGCAGCTATCTGGAATCTTTGCTGGTGAAAAATGGGCTACAGGCTCGGGTCTGGTCGGGAGAAACACCGGGCAGCGACGATATTCTTATCACCGATGACAATCTTGCTACTCCGTGGAGCGGGCGGGCGGCGATCGTCTTCTGCCGTCGCCATATCGGCATTCCTGCTGAATTTGAACCCGGCTGCTGGGTACATAGCGTAGCCGCGCCTCACGAACTTCTGCCGCTGTTGGGGCGGATTTACAGCATTGCCGTAGACGTGCCGGGAAGCTCACCTGCGCTGACGGCGACGAGCGACATCAGCGAGCAGAACGACGATATGATGATTCTGGTGGTTGACGATCATCCGATTAACCGCCGTCTGCTGGCGGATCAGCTCGGATCGCTCGGCTACCAGTGCAAGACGGCGAACGACGGCGTCGACGCCCTCAACGTGCTCAGCAAAAATCACATTGATATCGTACTGAGCGACGTCAACATGCCGAATATGGACGGCTATCGCCTGACCCAGCGTATTCGCCAGCTGGGGCTGACGCTGCCGGTGATCGGCGTGACGGCAAACGCGCTGGCGGAAGAGAAACAGCGCTGCCTGGAGTCAGGTATGGACAGCTGTCTGTCTAAACCGGTGACGCTCGACGTTATCAAACAGACGCTGGCGGTGTATGCCGCGCGGGTCCGCAGCGCCCGCGATACCTGATAAATCAGAGTAATAAAAAAGCCCCGCATAACAATGCGGGGCTTTTTTTCATGCAAATGCGTGAATTACTCTTTATCCGCCGGCGTGAGGCTCACGGAAGAGAGGTAGTTCAGCAGGGCAATATCGTTTTCCACACCCAGCTTCATCATGGCTGACTTCTTCTGGCTGCTGATCGTTTTGATGCTGCGGTTCAGCTTGCGGGCAATCTCGGTGACCAGGAAGCCTTCCGCGAACAGGCGGAGAACTTCACTTTCTTTCGGAGAAAGGCGCTTATCGCCATAGCCGCCGGCGCTGATTTTTTCCAGCAGGCGGGAAACGCTCTCCGGGGTGAATTTTTTGCCTTTCTGCAGGGCAGCAAGCGCTTTCGGCAGATCGGTTGGCGCGCCTTGCTTTAAGACAATACCTTCGATGTCCAGATCCAGTACCGCGCTAAGGATAGCCGGGTTGTTGTTCATGGTCAGAACAATGATCGACAGGTCAGGGAAGTGACGCTTGATGTATTTAATCAGCGTGATGCCGTCGCCGTACTTGTCGCCCGGCATGGACAAATCGGTGATTAAAACATTGGCTTCAAGCTTTGGTAAGTTGTTGATAAGCGCCGTGGAGTCTTCAAATTCACCGACAACATTCACCCATTCGATCTGCTCAAGAGACTTACGAATGCCGAACAGAACAATCGGATGGTCGTCAGCAATAATTACGTTCATATTGTTCATCTAATAGGCTACCTTGCTACAGCAGACTTTTGACATAAGCATCAATGTCGCTGATATATTTTTGTATGTTTGGCGCATCACTTTCACGAATGTGGTGCTCCAAGGTTTCACATAACTGTTTGCCGGGCACCAGATTCAGCATCGCAAACACGCCTTTCAGGCGGTGCGCTGTCTGAGCCAGAGCGGCAAAGTCGCCCGCTGCGGATTCAGTATACAGCCTGGTCACATCTTCCGGTACCGTGTCGACAAACAGCGCATAATAACCGCTGGCGTGCAGCTGAGCGTTTTCATCGCCGCCCAGAGGCGAATCCGGTGTTTCTTCCTCCGCCAGTTGGTTTTCAATCAGCTGCAGAACGGCGTCCTGCATCGCATTGCTGATATTAAAGTTTACCCGGAACTGGCCAGGGGCAATTTTTCGCATCCCGTTTTCATCATCGCTTAAAAGCAAGCCCGAAGCAGTAAGATTAGACGGATTATCAGTGAGGAAGATATCAAAGTCTTGACTCGCCAGCCTTTCGTCCGGGGAAATACAGTTTGCACCCCAGTTCTCCATCATTCGGGTCACAATGGTACGTACCTCATTGGAGGTGATATCCAGCATGGCCACGACATCATCCAGCAGTTTTTCTTCCTGTATCTCCGCCTGCGGTTCAGCGGCCATTCTGATGTGTAAATTATAGCGTGTGCCAATGTCCTGGCGCGTTTTGATGTTCAGATGTCCGCCCAGCTTGCGCGCAAGGCGGTCGCAAAGATAGAACGCCAGACCATTGGCCTGGCCGTAGCGGTCCTCGCTTGTTTCGTTAAGGAACGGGAAATGCAGATTATCCACTTCTCCGTTGCCGATCCCGTTGCCGGTATCAAGCACACGGAACAGCAGGCGATCCGGCCCGGCTTCCTCTTCGCTGATTTCAAGCGTAATTTTGCCAATTTGCGTGGTCGTCACCGAGTAATGCAGCAGGAGTTCGAGGATTTTACGCAGCACGTCTTTGTCGCCGTGGCGTTTTTCATCGGCCGGAAGGTTGTTATTGATGAGCAGCTGAAGCCCTTTACGCTTGATAATAGGCAGCATTGACAGCGCCACCTCATCGACAAGCGACTGGATAGAGAACTCGCTGGTGTGCGTTTTCCAGCTGTCGGCTTCAAGCATATTCAGTAGCTGAATTTCATCGACCAGGCGCACAATGGTCTGCGCGTCGTTCGCAAGCTGCTGATGTTTACCGTCGTTAATCTCCGCGGCGTGTTCGGCCAGCTGCTTAACGGGAAGCTGTAGCGCTTCGCCAATGTGCTGCATAAAGGCGGCTCGACCTTGCTGGTTTTTCTCATACAGGCGCTGCGCCTGCTTGAGCTTCTTATTCACCAGAATTTCACGATCCTGATCGCGGATAACAAAAATCTGCGTGCGCGGCGCTATCTGGCTGCGGAACTGGCGAATCTCATACAGCTCATTGTTTACCGTAGCCTGAATGACGCCCTGGTGCTGGTCCGCCATCGAAATAATGTTTTGCAAATTGAGGTGGGGGAGCAGGTGGTCGGCAATTTTGTTGCTGATCACCGTGCGGTTGGCATCGAGATCGTGAACCAGCAGTCCGAGCGGAAGGATGGCCACTATCTCTTCATTCAATGCTCTTAGTATCTGCAGCTCGCCGTTGCCCGAATTGTTTTCTGTCTGGCGCTGAGGCTGCTGGCGGAAGGTTGCGAAGCCAAAAACGGCTAACCCAAGCAGCGCAATATTCAGCAGAAAAGGCAGAAGAATGTTTTGCAGCGTATCCATCATCAGCGTACCAAACGGCACCTTCCATACCAGCTGGAGCTGGGTGGTTGCCACCGGCGCGGTGATTTCAATACGAGCGTTATTAAAATTAATGCTCACGCTGTCCGGATCGTCTTTATCCGTTGCCGTCGCGACACTCCGTTGGCGTTCATCTGGCTCGAGCTGGAAGCTGTCCAGCGACATCGCCGGCGGAATAAGATCGTTAATGGGAAGATCAAAAGCAACCACGGTGGCCAGATGGCCCGGTTGGTTAAAGGTGGTTCTCAGCGTGAAGTAATGCCCGTTTTGCCAGTTTAGCTTGCGCAGCGACGAGAAACTTTCACGCTCGTCCAGGGCATTGGCCTGCTGCAGCATCTCCGCCCGGCGTGAATCCACGATGGTGCCGACGCCAGAGTCTTTAAAGCCGGAGGAGAGATCTTTGAGCGGCAGGGTAGAGACCAGAATCATACTGTTGTCCTGGCCATTCAGGTAGTACATCGACCATGGGCTGTTCTCCGCACCCCAAAGCGTGTCCAGATAGCCGGAAATCCGCTGCGTCATTTCCAGCGTAGAGCTGTCATGGGAGCCAAAGATCAGCGCTTCGGTTTTGCTGCGGGGTTTGTCGAGGTAATACACGTCCTGGCGCAGGCGGGTTTCCTGCAGGTTTTCCCCGGAGGCCGCAGGTGCGGTCGCGATATTGTCGTAAATTTGCCACGTCGCATAGCGATAGGTTTCTACACGCTTATGCAGAGCATGCGTGATGTCGACAATCTGGTAGCTTTTGTCCTTCAGCCAGGCATTGACGGCGCTTTGTACCAGCACGCCCATCGAGACTAGCAGCACGATGGTCAGCAGCAAAAAGAAGCGCGTAATGTTGCCGGGGAACAGTGAAAACTTATTTAGCAACGTATTTTCAGACTGGCTCATTGTATGTAGGTAACCCGGCGAAGCCTCGCCAATCCTGGAGAATAGGTAGCCCAACTGATTGAGTGGGCCGTTTAGCCTTAGCGCCTTAGCGCAGGCAGACGCTTAGAATACCTTTATATGACGATGCAGTCAGCAATCTGACGCAGTATAGGGGGTTCAAGGATGTTTTTCAGGTTACTGATTATTAGGATAAATCCTTAAATAAGCATTTGCGTTAAATCTCTGGGTGAGATTTGTACAGAGGAGGGTGATTTGTACAGTTATTTATGGCGAGCCTGGGGTGGAAATAAACGGTTCTTTTTAAGAATGATCCGTGTTGTGCATGAAATATGGAGAAAAAAAGCAGAACGATTAATTAACAGACGTTACAAATTGCGTGGGTAGCACAATGATATTAAAGTTGTGTAAAGAAGGGTAAAAAAAACCGGATGCAAGCATCCGGTACTAATAGGGGTAAACGGACATTCAGATTTGAATGACAGTAATAAATAAAGTTAATGATGATAGCGAGAATCATTTTATAGCTGAAAGTGAGAAAAAAATTATCATTCAGTGCTACTTTTTTGTTTTTTCCTTAATTATATGTTTTTTATATCTTTTTATTATTTTTTGATTATTCATGCTTATATTTTTAGCTATTCGTGCTAAAAAAAGTTCCCTCAAATTTACATTTTGATACATCTATATTGATAAATGAAACATCTATATAGTTTTCGTATCATATTCTCGTTGGATTATTCGCCCTTTGTTTTGGACAATGAATTTGCCGACTGATTAGAGGGTTAATCAGTAAGCAGTGGTAAATAAAATAAGGCATATAACAGAGGGTTAATAAGATGAAAGTTAAAGCACTATCCCTTCTGGTACCGGCTCTGCTGGTAGCAGGCGCTGCAAATGCAGCCGAAATTTACAACAAAGACGGCAATAAATTAGACCTGTACGGTAAAGTTGATGGTCTGCACTATTTCTCCAACGATAAAGGCTCTGACGGCGACCAGACCTACGTTCGCTTCGGCTTCAAAGGTGAAACTCAGATTAACGACCAGCTGACCGGTTACGGCCAGTGGGAATACAACGTTCAGGCAAACAACACTGAAAGCTCCAGCGATCAGGCATGGACTCGTCTGGCATTTGCTGGTCTGAAGTTCGGTCAGGCAGGTTCTTTCGACTACGGTCGTAACTACGGCGTTGTTTACGACGTGACTTCCTGGACTGACGTTCTGCCAGAATTCGGCGGTGACACCTACGGTTCTGACAACTTCCTGCAGTCTCGTGCTAACGGCGTTGCAACCTACCGTAACACCGACTTCTTCGGTCTGGTTGATGGCCTGAACTTTGCTCTGCAGTATCAGGGCAAAAACGGTAGCCAGAGCGGCGAAGGCTCTACCAACAACGGTCGTGGCGTGCTGAAACAGAACGGTGACGGCTTCGGCGGCTCACTGACTTACGATCTGGGCGAAGGCTTCAGCGTGGGTTCTGCAATTGCCAGCTCAAAACGTACTACCGACCAGAACAACACGGCTAACGTGCTGGGTCACGGTGACGACGCTACCACCTACACCGGCGGCCTGAAATACGACGCTAACAACATCTACCTGGCGACTCAGTACACCCAGACCTACAATGCAACCCGTTTTGGCAGCAGCACCAGCCCAATCTCTGGTTTTGCTAACAAAGCACAGAACTTCGAAGTGGTTGCTCAGTACCAGTTCGACTTCGGTCTGCGTCCTTCCATCGCTTACCTGCAGTCTAAAGGTAAAAACATCGAAGGTTACGGCAACCAGGATCTGCTGAAATATGTTGATGTTGGCGCGACTTACTACTTCAACAAAAACATGTCCACCTATGTTGACTACAAAATCAACCTGCTGGACAAAAATGACTTCACTCAGGCAACCGGCATCACTACCGATGACGTTGTGGGTGTAGGCCTGGTTTACCAGTTCTAATCTAAGTCAATGTGATAAAGGCGCCGCAGGGCGCCTTTTTTATGTCTTAACCCTCAATGACCCGCCGGTTACCTCATCTCTTCGCCTCATTTGCTGTACCCTTATGCTCCCGAAACTGGAGAACACCATCATGGATTTACGCCTTATTCGTCGCGGCTGCTTTGCCGTAGCCCTTTTAGCCCTGGCTGGGTGCGATAACGCCCAAAACAGCGCCGCAAAGGCGGTGGTGCTGGAGGGCAAAACTATGGGGACGTACTGGCGCGTTAGCCTGGCCGACGTGGATAGCGCGCAGAAAGCGGCGCTGCAGAAAAAAATTCAGGCCCAGCTGGATGGCGATGACAAATTGATGTCGACCTGGAAAAAGGATTCGGCACTCTCCCTCTTTAACCAGTCAGCCAGCACTGAGCCGTATCCGGTAAGCGATGCGATGAGCGATATCGTCACCATGTCGCTGCGTATTGGTGCGAAAACCGCGGGTGCAATGGATATTACGGTTGGACCGTTGGTCAATTTATGGGGGTTTGGGCCGGATAAACAGCCGCTGCACACGCCAAACCAGGCGCAGATTGACGCAGCGAAGGCGCTAACGGGTCTGCAGCACCTGAAGGTAGTGAATGCCTCCGGCCAGCAGTGGCTACAAAAGGATCTGCCCGGACTGTATGTCGACCTGTCGACTATCGGTGAAGGCTACGCGGCCGATCATCTTGCCCGCCTGATGGAGCAAAACGGCATTAGCCGCTACCTCGTTTCTGTCGGCGGGGCGGTGGCTACTCGCGGTACAAATCCGGACGGCAAGCCGTGGCGCGTGGCCATTCAAAAGCCAACGGACAGGGAAAATGCCGTACAGGCGATGGTCGATATCAACGGCCACGGGATCAGTACTTCAGGCAGCTATCGCAACTATTATGAGCTGGATGGCAAGCGTATCTCGCACATCATTGATCCGCAGACCGGACGACCTATTGAGCATAAACTTGTTTCCGCGACCGTCATCGCCACTACGGCAATGGAGGCTGATGGCTGGGATACCGGCCTGATGGTGCTGGGGGAAGAAAAAGCGAAGCAGGTCGCGCAGAGAGAAGGGCTGGCAGTTTATCTTATCAGCAAAGAGGGAGAGGGTTTCAGAAGCTGGATGTCGCCGCAGTTTAAAACGTTCCTTCTCGACGATAAAAATTAAAAAGCAAGAACCCGAGTTTTTCATCCGACCCCGGCTGTCATGATGGTATCGTTAAGTTAAGCATGAGGTCGTGATGATGAAACAGAACAACGGTTATCTTACAGATCAGCAGCGCTGGCAGGCGGTTGAAAAGCGTGATGCCCAGGCTGACGGGCAGTTTGTCTTTGCCGTCAAAACGACCGGAATTTTCTGCCGCCCCTCCTGCAGCGCCCGACGTCCGCTGCGTGAAAATACGGGATTTTATCCCACGCCTGAAGCGGCGAAGGAAGCCGGTTTTCGGGCCTGCAAACGCTGTCAGCCAGACAAACTTGCTCCGGAGCTGCAGCGGATTGCGCGCATCGAACAAGTCTGCCGCATCATCGAAGCCAGCGATTCACCTCTCACGCTCGATGAGCTGGCTGGGCAGGTTGCTATGAGCAGCTTCCACTTTCATCGGCTCTTTAAAAGCGTGACCGGCCTGACGCCGAATGAATGGCAAAAAGCGCATCGCGCCCGCCGCCTGCGCGAAGGGCTCGCGCAGGGCAAAGAGGTGACAAAGGCCATTTTTGATGCTGGCTTTCAGTCCGGCAGCGCGTTCTATCATCAGGCTGATGCTGCATTGGGCATGAAGGCGAGCCAGTACCGGCGGGGCGGTGCTCGTGCTCATGTGCAGTTTGTGGTCGGCACCTGCCAGCTGGGTGAGTTTCTGGTTGCTGAAAGCGAGCGTGGCATTTGCGCGATTTTATTAGGCGAGAGCGCTGAAGCATTGATCGGCGAACTGGAAGCCGAGTTTCCTCGTTCACAGCTCACGCCCGGCGATGAGGCATTTGCGTCGCGCGTGGCGCAGGTGATTAGCTTTATTGAGTCGCCTGAGGCCCAATTTACGCTGCCGCTGGACATTCGCGGCACGGCATTTCAGCAGCAGGTATGGCAGGCATTAAGAGCCATTCCGCCGGGCGCGACCGTGAGCTACAGCGAGCTGGCAGCGCGCATCGGTAAGCCAGCCGCCGTGCGTGCCGTTGCAGGCGCATGCGCAGCCAACACGCTTGCGGTCGCCATTCCCTGCCACCGCGTGATCCGCAGCGACGGCGGCTTGTCCGGCTATCGCTGGGGCGTGGAGCGTAAACGCCAGCTGCTGGAAAACGAAACCCGCAGAAAGGGGGAATAATGTTGGACTTGTTCGCCGATGAAGCCCCCTGGGAAGAAGCGCTTGCTGAGGGCGCAATCATTCTGCGGCGCTTTGCCCGTGAAAATGCCGCTGCGCTGATGGTGGCTGTTCATCAGGTATCCCGGCAGGCGCCTTTTCGCCATATGGTCACGCCCGGCGGGCACACGATGTCGGTGGCGATGACTAACTGCGGCGCGCTGGGCTGGAGCACAAATCAGCATGGCTATCTCTACTCGCCGCAGGACTCGCTGACCGGCCAGCGCTGGCCTCAGGTTCCTCCTGTGTTTCAGGATGTTTGCGCCAGGGCTTCATTGGCTGCGGGTTATCCTGATTTTCAGCCAGATGCTTGTCTGATAAACCGCTACGCCCCAGGAACAAAGCTTTCACTCCATCAGGATAAAGACGAGCCCAATCTGCGCCAGCCGATTGTTTCTGTCTCGCTGGGGTTGCCTGCCGTCTTTCAATTCGGCGGCCTGCAGCGTGGCGATCCGCTACAACGCGTTATGCTGGAGCATGGCGATGTTGTGGTGTGGGGAGGAGCATCGAGGCTGTTCTACCATGGTATTCTTCCTCTCAAACCCGGTTTCCATCCTCTTACCGACCAGTTCCGCTATAACCTGACTTTTCGCCGGGCATCGTAAGGCAAATAAAAATAAGAATTATTCTTGATGTGGACGGCGAGCCGTTTAAACTGCTCGCTGTTTTATTTTGCGGGTAGGGAATAATGGAGCTACTTCGAGTGGTTTATCGCCAGTATCGCTGGCCTTTTGTGATGGTCATGGCGTTAAGCCTGGCAAGCGCCGCGCTGGGCATTGGTCTTATCGCTTTTATTAATGAGCGTTTGATTGAGACGCCCGATCTTACCCTGGCGGTATTGCCGGAATTTTTGGGCCTGCTCTTATTGTTAATGGCCGTGACGCTGGGCTCCCAGCTGGCATTGACTACCCTCGGCCACCATTTTGTTTTTCGCCTGCGTAGCGAGTTTATTAAGCGCCTGATGGATAGCGACGTTGAGCGTGTAGAACAGCTCGGCAGCGCGGCGCTGCTGGCGGGATTAACCAGTGATATTCGCAATATCACCATCGCCTTCGTGCGTCTGCCGGAGCTGGTGCAGGGCATTATCCTGGCTATCGGCTCTGCGGCCTACCTGGCCTGGCTCTCCCCGAAGATGCTGGGCGTTACCACCGTGTGGCTGGTCATCACCATTGTGGGAGGCTACCTGCTGGTGGCGCGGGTATATAAACACATGGCCCAGCTTCGGGAAATCGAAGATAAACTCTATCACGACTATCAAACCGTCATTGAAGGGCGTAAAGAGCTGGCGCTGAACCGCGAGCGTGCGGAGCGGGTTTACGAAGATACCTACACGCCTCATGCTGCCGACTACCGGAACAACATTATCCGGGCTGACACGTACCATCTGAGCGCGGTGAACTGGTCAAATATTATGATGCTGGGCGCCATTGGCCTGGTATTTTATATGGCTAACAGCCTGGGCTGGTCCGATACCAACGTGGCGGCCACCTTCTCTTTAACGCTGTTATTTCTGCGCACGCCGCTCCTTTCCGCCGTGGGAGCCTTACCAACGCTGTTAAGCGCCCAGGTTGCTTTTAATAAACTGAACAAGTTCCAGCTAGCGCCTTACGATGCCGCTTTCCCTCGCTCAAAGGAAGCAGGGAACTGGCAGCAGCTTGAGATGCGCGATGTGGTGTTCCAGTACGGTGACAATAGCTTCAGGGTGGGGCCGCTTAACCTCACCATCAAGCGCGGAGAGCTGCTGTTCCTGATTGGCGGAAACGGTAGCGGAAAATCAACTCTGGCGATGCTGCTTACCGGTCTTTATCAGCCGGTAAGTGGCGCGATTTACCTTGACGGAAAAAGCGTTGGGGCAGAAACACAGGATGATTACCGCAAGCTCTTTTCGGCGGTCTTCACCGACGTCTGGCTGTTCGACAGGCTGCTTGGACCGCAGGGTAAGCAGGCTAATCCCGATTTGGTGGCCAGCTGGCTTGAGCGACTGAAGATGAGCAGCAAGCTGGAGCTGGAAAACGGCACCATTCTGAATCTTAAGCTGTCGAAGGGGCAGCGCAAGCGTGTAGCGCTGCTGCTGGCGCTGGCGGAAGAACGAGATATCATCCTGCTGGACGAATGGGCCGCAGACCAGGATCCGCACTTCCGTCGTGAATTCTACCAGGTGCTGCTCCCGCTGATGCAGCAAATGGGCAAAACGGTGTTTGCCATCAGCCATGACGATCATTACTTCATTCATGCCGACCGCCTGCTGGAAATGCGCCAGGGCAAACTTAGCGAGCTTACCGGCCATGAACGCGAGCAGGCTTCACGCGATGCCGTAGCGAGAACGGGCCATTAGGACAGCGCTCGCTAAACAAAGTAAAAAAACCAGCCTATTAAGGCTGGTTTTTTGTTTTATTCATATTCCCACGCTATAAACTAACTCGTCGTTTTCAGGGAATAGTTTATTTATGACCACCATTCAGAAGTACAGCACCAAAGAGCGTGACCAGGATCGTGCCCGCATACTGCAGATATTGCTGACGAATAAAGCCGTTGCCAGCGGTATTCTGGCCAAAGAGCCGCTCGCTGAAACGCAAAATGCCGAACAGGATATCGCCGAGATAGTGACGCTGGTAGGGCGACTGCCCGCGCCGGATCTCGCCGATGTCCTGGAAGCATTGCCGACGGAAGGGCGTTTAGCGCTGTGGAGCCTCATTACCGAAGAGCGGCGGGGCAGCGTGCTGGTTGAGGCGGCAGAAACCGTCTGGGATGACCTGATTGAGGATATGAGCGATAAAGCGCTGCTTAACGCGCTACGTCCGCTGGATATTGACGATCAGATCTATCTGGCGCAATATCTTCCTCGCGATCTGATCGGACGTCTGCTGGCGACGATGCCGCAGAATGAGCGCACCCAGGTTCGCAAGATCCTGCATTATGACAAGCACAGCGTCGGTGCGATCATGGACTTTGAAGTGATCACCGTGCGTCCTGACGTCACGCTTGCCGTGGTTCAGCGCTATCTTCGCCTTCGCGGCAAGGTCCCACAGAACACCGATAAACTGTTCGTCACCAGCCGGGATAAAACGCTGTTGGGTGAGCTGGATCTCACCGCGATTTTATTGCATTCACCGCAAACGCCGGTGCTGAAGGTGATGGACGATAACCCCACCTGTTTTGCTCCAGAAGATCACGATGAAAAAGCCGCGCGTACCTTTGAACGCGACGACTTAATCAGCGCCGCGGTTATTGACAGCGCCGGCAAGCTGATGGGCCGCTTAACGGTCGATGAGATCGTTGACGTGGTGTACGAGGAAACCGACAGCGACCTGCGCCGTATGGGCGGCCTGAGCGCCGAAGAGGACGTCTTTGCGCCGGTCAGCAAAGCCGTTCGCACCCGATGGGCGTGGCTCGCCATCAACCTTTGTACTGCGTTTGTGGCCTCCCGCGTGATAGGACTGTTTGAACATACCATTTCTCAGCTGGTTGCCCTGGCGTCGCTGATGCCGATTGTTGCTGGTATAGGCGGCAATACCGGCAACCAGACTATTACCATGATCGTGCGCGCGCTGGCGCTACAGCATATTCAGGCGGGCAATATCTCCTTCCTGATGCTGCGCGAGCTTGGCGTGGCGCTGATCAACGGTCTGGTCTGGGGCGGAGTGATGGGGACGATTACCTGGCTGCTGTATGACGATGCGGCGATGGGGGGCGTCATGACGCTGGCGATGGTCCTGAATCTTCTGGTTGCAGCGCTGATGGGCGTGGTGATTCCGATGACGATGACCAGGCTTGGCAAAGATCCTGCCGTCGGCTCAAGCGTGATGATCACGGCAATAACCGACACCGGCGGGTTTTTTATCTTCCTTGGTCTGGCAACGCTGTTCCTGCTGTAATCCGAAATAATGCCCTGACGCGTGTTCAGGGCGTTACTGGCTTTATTTCTTCAGCCCTGACTTCTTCACAATGTACCTTATCTGCGAAATAAGGCTGGCGAGATACTTCTTCTGACGGTATTCGTGCTTCGAGCGTAGCTTAAGAAGGGTTGTGGTGTGTGCGTCCTGCAGCGGCTGTCCTTTCCATGGCGATTGCGCGTGGGCAATATCAAAATAGACGGATGAAGGATAGCGCATCCACTGTAGCCAGGGTTTCGAGCCGCTGGTGTAGTGAATAAAGACCGTCTCGTCGGTGATGGTTTCACTAAGCAAATGCGACGTTTTGAGGCCAAAGTGGTGGGCGGCGTCATAAATCTGATTATATTTTCCCGGCAGCAACAGGCTGTTTTTATGGAAAAGAATATTCAGTACGTCCTGGTCGAGGAAGCTATATTCTGTTGTTTTGTCACCAATCATCGCCAGCGCTTTTTCGGTAAAGTTATGCTGCTTCCACTGTTCGAGATTCAGGTAAATCACCCCGGCATTAAAGTAGTTTCCTTCCATACCGGAGAGCCCCAGGCGCCCCTCACATGCTTGTTGCACCGAACCCAGATCGGGAACCACCGCGGCATATTTCTCCCCTAACTGGAGACCAAGCAGCTCGTCAGGGCTGGCTTTGCACACCACATCTGCATCAAGATAGAGGGCCGTTTTCTTTGTGGCGGATAAATAGTTGAATGCGATAAAGCGATAGTAGGTTGCAATTGTCCATTTAGCACGTACGGGGAAATCGGCGAAAGAGGTTCTATCGATCAGGTAAAGATAAACGTTGGTCTGGAATTTTTGCGCCAGTGCGTTAAATTTCTCGAGATGATCGCTACTCTAAAAATCCGTAAAGAAATGGAAGTTAAATTTTTTGCGACTATTGATGAGCAATGACGTGGCGGAAACCGCAGCACCTAATAAAAAGTTCTTGTCGATGCTATAGACGACATCGTGAACCTCTTCACCCTGCAGCGGCGTGCAATATTCATTACTAACAATATATTTAACGATATGTTCCATTTCAAATTAGCCTATTTTTTCTTACAGGGCTCTTCCCTGGCTCGCTAATATGTCAAAAATCCGCACCACACGGAAGGGAATGCGCTTTTCTTCACCCTCCGGACACCAGATTTTCAGGCACAAAAAAACCAGCTACGGAGAGCTGGTTTAATAGTTGGTCGGCACGAGAGGATTTGAACCTCCGACCCCCGACACCCCATGACGGTGCGCTACCAGGCTGCGCTACGTGCCGACGCAGAATAATAATACTACATTTTTCCTTGTTGATTGCAAGGACGTCCGTGGCTAACTGTCTTATAAATAGACAATTAGTTGGCGATGAAGCGCTTCTCGTCGGTCAATACCTGCAGCAGCAGATCAAGCTGTGGCTTGGTCTCATTGATTTTCTTGCCCTGCAGATCGTACATCCGATAGTTGCCGTTATTGTTGAGCACCAGCGTCATTTCTGGCGTAGTTACGGCCAGAGTTTCGTTGTCAGCCCCAATCACCCAGTTATTTCGACGGGTCGCTGCAAACAGATCTTCGCCCTGAGAATACTCATTTGCCGGCGTTTTAACGTGCAGCAGGCGCTGCATCAGGGTTGTCATGACGTCCTGATGATCGGTGAGCTTAGTAATGGTCTGCGCCGGCGTACCCGGCCAGTGGATCACCAGCGGCACCTGAATATGAGAACGTGACCAGGCAAAAGCATCGCGCTGTGCGCCAAGCGGAACACCGTGTCCTGCGGTAATGATCACCACGGTATTTTGCAATTTGCCTGCCGCCTGCAGCGCATCCAGCACGCGTTTAATCTGGTCATCTACGTTACCCGCTGCGCTGGAATAGCGCCGCTCAAAGCCTTGCTGGTTGCTGTTGTCATCAATGCTTGTGCCGTTCAGGGCGAGCCACGAGAACCAGCGGTTGTCGTCAGAGGCATATTGATTCAACCAGTTAATCCACTGCGTTGCCGTCTGGCTGTCGCTCTGGCTTTTTGCCGGGCGCAACGAGAAGTCGGAAAGCAGGGCCTGGCGGTACATCGCAGAGTTAAAGCCGTCTGAGGCAAACAGGCCAAGCTGGTAGCCCTGCTGGTTTAAACCGGTAATCAGCGCGGCAGGCGTGCGGTTTGAAAGCACGCCGTCCATATAAGCCGGAGAAATACCGTAGAACAGGCCAAAAATGCCGCTGTCGGTGTTATTTCCGGAGCTCATGTGCTGAGTAAAGCGGATATTGTTGGTGGCAAACTCATTCAGCGCTGGCATATCTTTGCTCACGCTGCCGGCGTTCAGACCGTCCACGGTAATCAGCAGCACGTTGTTGCCGATACCCATATCGCGGAACTGCAGATTACTCAGCGGATACTGCACCGAAAGCGCTTCCGGGCTGCCTTGTTCCACCAGACGACGCTGGTACTCCTGCGCATCAAGCAGGCCGTGTTTTTCAAGGAAACGCCGCGCCGTCATCGGGTAAGACAGCGGCAGGTTCGCCCGCTGCATGGTAATCGGGCGATAGAAGTTAGCATCCGCCCAGATGTACATCAGGTGGCTGCTAAAGAAAGAGATAAAGAACAGAATGACTAAAGGACGCGCGTATTGGCGGCGGCGGCCGAGGCTGCGCAGCTTCTGCCAGCTCCACGTCGCAAACAGCATCTCAATAAGCAAAATCACCGGCGCGCTGATGAACATCAGCTGCCAGTCTCGGGCCATCTCCCCCTGGTCGGGGTTAATCACCAACTCCCAGACGGTGGGATTAAGGTGGAGGTGGAAGCGCGTGAAAACTTCGCTGTCGATCAGCAATAGCGTCATGCCCGCCGTGGCTAAGGCGGCGCTGATAAAACGCAGCAGGCGCTGCGACATGACGATGAACGTCAGCGGAAAAATAAGCAGTAAATAGGCGGCAAAGACCAAAAAGCTAAAGTGCCCAACAACGCTAAGGTACGAATAAATTCGCCCCGTCAGCGTCGTTGGCCAGTCGGCGATAAACAGATAGCGGCTACCCAGCAGCATGGCCAGCAGGATATTAAACAGGGCGAACCAGTGTCCCCAACTGACCATTTGAGAAACTTTTTCGCGGTAGCGCTGACGGTTATTCACCATAACTTGTTACGATAGTTCCTTAGTGGGCTTTATCTTCGCTCACCGAAGCTTGAAGCGCCTCAGCAAAGGAGCGAGCCAAAGGACGACGCTGAGCGGACGCCACGTCGGTGTTTATCAGATTGGTGACCATATTTCCCAGTACCATCAGGGAAAGATCGGTAGGCGCGTGGTGTTTTTCCAGCACGGCCGCCAGTTCGGTCAGCATCGCTTCAACTTGTTCGTCACTGTAGCGGGATGTTTGTGGCATAAATTAAAAATCATTCGTCTTCGGGAAAGGGCATTATCTTACCGTAGGAGGGACGATTTTTCCGCTTTTTTATCACGACTTGCGTCCCGGCAGCGGCAGTGGTTGAATACCGCCCGGTCTTAAAGGAGAGTTTAACATGAGTCTGGATATCAACCAGATTGCCCTGCATCAACTGGTTAAGCGCGATGAGCAGACGCTGGACGTCGTGCTGCGCGATTCGCTGCTGGCAACCGACGGTGCCGTCGAAGAGATGATGGCGGAGCTGCACCGCGTGTACAGCGCCAAAAATAAAGCTTACGGCCTGTTCAGCGAAGAGAGTGAACTGGCGCAGGCGCTGCGTTTGCAACGCAATGGCGATGAGGATTTTCTCGCCTTCAGCCGTGCGGCCACCGGCCGTCTTCGCGATGAGCTGGCAAAATACCCGTTTGCGGACGGCGGCATTGTGCTGTTTTGCCAGTATCGCTATCTGGCGGTGGAATATTTGCTGGTGGCGGTGCTGAACAATCTGAGCAGCATGCGCGTTAACGAAGAGCTGGATATCAGCGCGACCCACTATCTGGACATCAACCACGCGGACATCGTGGCGCGTATTGATTTGACCGAATGGGAAACCAATCCGGAATCCACCCGCTACCTGACCTTCCTGAAGGGCAGAGTAGGGCGCAAAGTGGCCGACTTCTTTATGGACTTCCTGGGCGCCAGCGAAGGCCTGAACGCCAAAGCGCAGAATAAAGGCCTGCTGCAGGCGCTGGACGATTTCACTCACGAAGCCCAGCTGGATAAAAATGAACGCCAGGCCGCTCGTCAGCAGGTTTATGCCTACTGTAACGAACAGCTTCAGGCAGGAGAAGAGATTGAACTTTCTTCTTTGGCCGATGAGCTGCCGTGGGCGGTGGACGACAAGAACTTCCAGCAGTTTACCGCTGAAAAGGGTTATGAACTGGAAGAGAGCTTCCCTGCCGACCGCGGTACGCTGCGTCAGCTGACTAAGTATGCCGGTAGCGGCGGTGGGCTGACGATTAGCTTCGATGCCATGCTGCTGGGCGAGCGTATTTTCTGGGATCCGGCGACGGACACGCTGACCATCAAAGGGACGCCGCCGAACCTGCGCGACCAGCTCCAGCGCCGCACCTCCGGAAAATAACCCGTCAAAACGGCCCGCCTATTTCCGGCGGGCCCGCATCAATAGCTCTTTTCTTGAACTTACGGCGCGACCGTAGGGCAAGTATTCGGGCTGAATTCAGGCTCCGGCTCCTCGCTATCGGGCAGGTGGTGCAGATTGCGAATCTCCAGCTTTTCGCCCATCCAGACTGCGTGAGCGGTATGGTCGGCCTTGGGTTGCCCGGTGTTAGGGTGCAGCAGCACGGTTAACCCGCCTCGGTTCAGCATCAGCCACGGCGCTAAGCGCACAAATTCTGCGGGCACAAAAGCGACCTGGTACATTGGCAAGGCGTGAGGGCCTACGGGAACGTCGTGCCAGCGCCCGAGCAGCACGGAAAAGCGTAGCGCAATCTCTTGCCGGATCCGTTCCGCTGTCACCTTTTGCTCAGGCGTTTCGAAATAGATATGGGCGTGGTAGCTTTGTATCGTCCTGATAGCCTGGATATCCGTCTCTACGGCGGATGTCTGCGATGCACCCGCGGGGATTTTTTCAACCATGGAAGTTATCTCTCAGTGCCAGGCGTGGCGTCGGGAATGCTTATATAACAAAAAACCCCGCCGAAGCGGGGTTTTTTTCGAACTTAACTCGCGATTAAGCGCGAACGAAGTCGATGTGAGTCAGTTTTGGCTTGAACGGGTGACGCTGAACAGCCTGAATCTTCACTTTTACTTCTTTGCCATCGATAGACAGGGTCAGCACTTCTTCGTAAAAACCAGGTTTAGCCTGCTGGTTCATTACGGAATCGTGATCCAGTTCGATGGATACAGGAGCTTCCGCGCCACCATAAACGATAGCTGGGAATTTGTTTGCTGCACGCAGGCGGCGGCTCGCACCCTTGCCCTGCTCTTTACGTTCTACTGCATTGATAGTAAACATTGAATGTTTCTCTTTAAATAAGCCTGCTACAGGCGACCCAGCAGCAGGTAAAGTTTTCTGCTTTGCGGATGCAAAAGCGGGCGGCATTATAGCCATATCTGACTCTGTCGGCAATGAAAAGTACCGCTTAACCGCGCAATTCATTGGCCCGGCGGAAACGTCCCTGGTAGTCAAAAACCTTCTCGCGGACGCTCCAGAATTGCCCCTTCATGCGGGCAACCACGAAATCAGGATGGCGCAGCAGCGCCTGCTGGGCGACAACGTCTGCGGCGTTTATCCAGCGTAACGGCACGCCGGGCGCGCGTGAGTGTGGGCGGATAAAAAGCTGTTCAAACGCCATACGCTGAGCCGGTGTCTGGAGACGGAAGCGCTCGCTAACGTCTGCCCCATCCTCGTCGTAATAGGTAATTTTTAGCCAGTCACCCTTTGCGTCGCCGCCGTGCTGTAGCGTCATACCGCTGCAGCGCAGCACCAGCGCGTCTTTTAGCTTCAGGGCGGCTTTGAGCATATCGTCCGGGTCGACCAACACCTGGCCACACTGGTGGCAGCGGCGGGCGGCGATATCGTTCTCGGCATTGCAGTTGGGGCAGTTTTTGAAGCGGAAGCGATAGTCGCACTGCTCGCGCAGGCCGTCGTCGTCTTCACACCAGCCCTGGCAGCGGCGGCCAAAGTGCTCGATTACCGTACCGTCCGCGGTGGTTTTTCCCCAGAAGGTATTGGCGAAACCGCAGGATGGGCAAAAAACCTGCACCGGCACGTTGTCGCTCTTGCCTTTGGCATTGCCGACTTCCGGCGTGAACAGGTCGTGCGGGTTACCGGCATAGTCGAGGATAAGGCAATCTTTTTTGCCCGGAGACAGGCGCAGGCCGCGGCCAACGATTTGTTGGTAAAGGCTAACTGACTCGGTAGGGCGCAGGATGGCTATCAGGTCGACGTGCGGGGCGTCAAAGCCGGTGGTCAATACCGCAACGTTCACCAGAAAGCGGAACTGCTGATTTTTAAACGCTTCAATAAGCGTATCGCGCACCGGGCCAGGCGTGTCGGCGGTGATCAGGGCTGCGTCGGTGGCGGGCAGCAGGCTGGCGATCTCTTTGGCGTGCTCTACCGTGGCGGCGAAGATCATCACGCCGCGCCGCTCGGCGGAAAATTCGACGATTTGGCTGATGATGTGGGGCGTGATGCGTTTTTGTTGCTTAAGCTCTCGGTTCAGATCGGCTTCGCTGAACAGCCCGTTGGACTGCGCCTGCAGGCGGCTAAAGTCGTATTGCACCACCGGCATGTCCAGCCTTTCCGGCGGCGTCAGATAGCCATGCTTAATCATATAGCGCAGCGGCAGCTCATAAATACAGTCGCGAAACAGCGCTTTTTCATCGCCGCGAACCATGCCGTGATAGTGAAATTGATAAATCCAGCCTTTGCCGAGGCGGTAGGGCGTCGCGGTGAGCCCTAATAACCGCAGCCTGGGGTTGTTATTGCGCAAATGCGTGAGGATTTGCTGATACTGGCTTTCGTCGCTGTCGCCGATGCGGTGGCATTCATCGACAATCAGCAGTGAAAATTCACCGTGAAAATGCTCAAGATTGCGGGCAACGGACTGAACGCTACCAAATACCACCTTTCCCTGACTCTCCTTGCGCTGCAGGCCAGCGGCAAAAATGTCCGCTTCCAGCCCAAGGGCAACGTATTTCGCGTGGTTTTGCGCCACCAGTTCTTTCACGTGAGCAAGCACCAGCACGCGGCCGCGTGCCACTCTTGCCAGCTCCGCGATGACCAGGCTTTTGCCCGCGCCGGTCGGCAGCACAATCACAGCAGGTTCAGGGTGTTTGCGGAAGTAGCTGAGGGTAGCGTCCACCGCTTCTTGTTGATAGGGGCGTAGCGTAAAAGACATGGTAGGGTGGTTTTTCAACCTTCTTATCAAATGATTGCAACGATTATGCCATAAAGCACGCTTTTACCTTGAGAGAGTTTTTGATGTCGCTATACTGGCAAACTAATTATCAGGCAAACCAATTTTCACCTGAATTTGGGCTTCAGTCCCGGCCGCAATCTCGCTTGTCGGCACCTTCATGAAACAGGCAATACATTAATGCGACTCGATAAATTTATCTCTCAGCAGCTCGGCGTTAGCCGCGCAATCTCTGGCCGTGAAATTCGCGCGAACCGCGTCACCATTGACGATGAAGTGGTGCGCGACGCCTCTTTTAAACTGCTGCCGGAACACCAGGTTGCCTTTGATGGTAACCCGCTAACCCAGCAAAATGGCCCGCGCTATTTCATGCTCAACAAACCGCAGGGCTACGTTTGCTCGACGGAAGATCCCGATCATCCGACGGTGCTTTACTTCCTGGACGTACCGGTAGCGTACAAGCTGCATGCCGCAGGCCGCCTGGATATCGACACCACGGGCCTGGTGCTGATGACGGACGACGGACAGTGGTCGCATCGTATTACCTCTCCACGTCATCATTGTGAAAAAACCTATCTTGTGACGCTGGAATCGCCGGTCGAAGAGGGCACGGCGGAACACTTTGCCAGGGGCGTTCAGCTGCATAATGAGAAAGATCTCACCAAACCTGCCGTGCTGGAGGTGATTACCCCAACGGAAGTGCGCCTGACCATCAGCGAAGGTCGCTATCACCAGGTTAAACGCATGTTTGCTGCGGTCGGTAATCACGTTGTTGGCCTGCATCGCGAGCGAATCGGTGAAATCGCACTGGATCCTGAACTGGCACCCGGTGAGTACCGCCCGTTAACAGAACAGGAAATTGCCAGCGTCGGCATGCCCTTATCTTCGGAGTGACTTTTGAGCCGTAAACAGAACTCTTCTGTCGGTATTATCGTAATCCTTGGCCTGCTGGCGATGCTGATGCCGCTGTCCATCGATATGTACTTACCGGCGTTGCCGATGATTGCCCAGGGCTTTAACGTTCCCGCGGGCAGCGCGCAAATGACCCTCAGTACCTATATTCTGGGCTTTGCTATCGGGCAGATCTTCTATGGGCCGATGGCCGACAGCCTTGGGCGTAAGCCGGTGGTACTGGGTGGCACGCAGGTGTTTGCCGTGGCGGCTATCGCCTGCGCGCTTTCGCAGACCATCGATCAGCTGATTTGGATGCGTTTTCTGCACGGCCTTGCGGCCGCGGCGGCGAGCGTGGTCATCAATGCGCTGATGCGTGATATCTACCCGAAAGAAGAGTTCTCGCGGATGATGTCCTTCGTGATGCTGATAACCACCGTTGCACCGCTTGTGGCTCCTATGGTCGGGGGCGCGGTGCTGGTATGGTTTAGCTGGCACGCAATCTTCTGGATTCTGGCGGCCGCCGCGCTGCTGGCCTCCGCGATGATTTTCTTCTTTATCCACGAAACGCTGGCCCCCGAAATGCGGCAGAAATTTCATCTGCGCACCACGATAGGCAACTTCGCCACGCTGTTTCGCCATAAGCGCGTGCTCAGCTATATGCTGGCCAGCGGCTTCAGCTTTGCCGGCATGTTCTCGTTTCTTAGCGCCGGGCCGTTTGTTTACATCGAACTCAACCATGTTTCGCCGCAGCACTTTGGCTACTACTTCGCGCTGAACGTTGTGTTCCTGTTCATCATGACGATGATTAACAGCCGCTTTGTACGCCGGGTGGGGGCCATCAACATGTTTCGTACCGGACTGTGCATTCAGTTTGCGATGGCGGTATGGCTGGTGGTGAGCAGCCAGCTGGACTTCGGCTTTTGGGCGATGGTGCTTGGCGTGGCGGTGTTTATCAGCTGTGTGTCGCTGGTCTCTTCCAACGCCATGGCGGTGATCCTGGACGAGTTTCCGCATATGGCCGGAACGGCCTCTTCGCTGGCCGGTACCTTCCGCTTTGGCATCGGTGCGCTAACGGGAGCGTTGCTTTCTGTCGCAACCTTTAACACCGCCTGGCCGATGATCTGGTCCATTGCCATTTGTGCGACAGCCTCGGTGCTGTTCTACTTTTACGCCAGCAAAGCCCGCCACGCGAAAGCCTGAAAACCTGCGGGCGTTTTTGTTCGGAAGCGCCCGTTTTCTCCGCTAAAACCCTGCCATTATACTCGTCGATACAGGATATATGTTTCGTATATGTAAAAGGCTCAACTGTAAAAAGTCACATTTTTGTAGTTAAAAAGGTTGAGTTAGATCTCAGAAAGCGATACATATAGCGCCGAAACGCGTGCTATAGCACAAAAATAAAGCGTTAGTTTTGAAATTACTACAATGGATGTAAGCCGTTTACATGCTCGTTTAAGCGCAATTTATCAACATTGTGTTAACCTTTATGTAAACTGTTTGAGATAAATTGCCGATTGGAACTTCCGGGGAAATGAAATTGAACACCATACAACTGTCCATCGTGCATCGCCTGCCGCAGAGCTATCGCTGGTTGACGGGTTTTGCAGGCTCCAAAGTTGAACCGATTCCGCAAAACGGCCATCGCGACGATGATTGCCTGATTGGCCTTAAGCTGCTTAGCCCTGATGGGGAAAAAGCGTGGCCGATCATGGATACCCTCAGCCAGGCATTAAGCGATATTGAAGTCGACAGTTCGGTCGTCGAGTGTGAAGGAGAGCCGTGCCTGTTTGTGAATCTGCAGGACGAGCTGGCCGCAACCTGTCGTCTGAAAAACGTTGGCGTGGCCATTGCCGAGTCTTTTTCCAGCAATAACCCTTTCTGATCTCAGGCGAGTGCCAGAAGCTGACGCGTGTAGTCGCTTTGTGGTGCGCTAAATATCTGCCTGCAGTCTCCCTGTTCGACGACTTCACCCTGATGCAGCACCACCATCTGGTGGCAAAGCGCTTTGACCACCTGTAAATCATGGCTGATGAAGATATACGCCAGCCGGTGCTTTTCCTGCAGCGACTTTAACAGCGCCAGAATTTGCGCCTGAACAGAACGGTCAAGGGAAGATGTCGGCTCATCGAGTACGATGAGCTGCGGCTGCAAAATCAAAGCCCTGGCAATAGCGATGCGCTGACGTTGGCCGCCGGAAAACTCCGCCGGGTAGCGGTGCAGCATCTCCGCCTGGAGCCCAACTTCCTCGAGGGCCTGAACGACTTTAGCCTCGCGTTCTGCGGCGGTTAACGAGGGATGATGCACCCGCAGGCCCTCCTCAACGATTTGCAGCACGTCGAGCCGTGGATTCAGCGAGGAATTAGGATCCTGAAAGACGACCTGCACGCGGTGGCGCAGCGGCAGCAGCTGCTTGCGCTTAAGCTGGTGCAGCGGCTGGCCGTCAAACCAGATAGCACCGGTAGAATGAATTAACCGCAGCAGCGCCAGTCCGGTTGTGCTTTTGCCTGAGCCAGACTCGCCAACCAGCCCCAGGCTTTCACCGGGCCGCAGCTCGAAGCTCAGTTTTTTGAGGCCATAATGATGGCCCACCGTTCTTTTCAGCAGCCCCTGGCGAATCGGAAAAGCGACCTGCAGATCTTCAACCTTGAGTAATGGCACAGCGTCCGTTTGAAGCGGTACGGGCTCTCCTGAGGGTTCTGCATTCAGCAGTTGCCGGGTATAAGGATGCTGCGGGTGGCTGAAAAGCCCGGCGGCAGGCTGCTGCTCAACGCACTGGCCGTTACGCATGACCGCCACGTTGTCTGCCAGTTTTTTCACAATGCTCAGGTTATGCGTAATAAACAGCAGCCCCATGTTCAGCTCCTGCTTCAGCTCTTGCAGCAGCTGCAGGATCTGCGCCTGAACCGAAACGTCCAGCGCGGTTGTTGGCTCATCGGCAATCAGCAATTCAGGGCGCGTCAGCAGCGCCATAGCAATCATCACGCGCTGGCGTTCGCCGCCGGACAGCAGGTGAGGGTAGTCATGAAGCCGGGTTGCAGGGTTGCGGATCCCCACGCGATCGAGGCAGGTGAGGATCTCCGCGCGCGCCGCTTCCGGCCGCATTCCCCGGTGCAGAGAGAGCACTTCATAGAGCTGTTTTTCGACAGTGTGCAGCGGATTTAACGACACCATCGGCTCCTGAAAAATCATCGCAATTTTGTTGCCGCGCACGCCCCGCAGCGTTTTTTCCGGCGCGTTTAGCAGGTTCGTGCCGTGAAATAAAATCTCTCCGGAGGGATAAACCACGGGCGGCGAGGGCAGCAGGCGCAGCACGGAGAGCGCCGTCACGCTTTTGCCCGAGCCGGACTCGCCGACCAGCGCCAGCGTCTCACCGGCTTCAACCTGAAGAGAAACCGAGTCCACCACCTGGCGCAGGGTTTTGCCCTGCTGGAAGGCAATCGAAAGGTGATTGATGGTGAGTAGCGGAGTCGTCATGGTCAGCGCGCCTTAGAAGGATCAAAGGCGTCACGAACCGCTTCGCCAATAAAAATTAACAGGGAGAGCAATATTGCCAGAGATAAAAAGGCGGAAATGCCTAACCACGGTGCCTGCAGGTTGTTTTTGCCCTGCAATACCAGCTCACCAAGCGAGGGTGAGCCTAGCGGCAGGCCGAAGCCGAGGAAATCGAGCGAGGTCAGGGTCGTTATCGAGGCGCACAGAATAAAGGGCAGGAAGGTGAGGGTGGCGACCATGGCGTTAGGCAGCATATGGCGGGTCATGATTGACCAGTCGCTGACGCCCATGGCTCTTGCTGCACGAATATAGTCGAAATTGCGGGTGCGCAAAAACTCTGCCCGCACGACGCCGACCAGCCCCATCCAGCCAAACAGGACGGTAATGCCCAGCAGCCACCAGAAGCCGGGCTGCACCACGCTCGACAGCATGATGATTAAAAACAGCGTTGGCATCCCCGACCAGACTTCGATAAAGCGCTGCCCCCACAGGTCTACGCGCCCGCCGTAATAGCCCTGCACCGCACCGGCCAGGACGCCAATAATGCTGGAGAAAAAGGTCAGCATCAGGCCGAAGAGCACGGAAATGCGGGTGCCGTAGAGTATTCTCGCCAGCACGTCGCTCCCGTTGGCGTCGGTACCGAGCCAGTTTTGTGCGCTGGGCGGAGAAGGGAACGGCACGTTGCTGGCGTAGTTAATGGTATTGCTGCTAAAGCGTATTGGTGCCCAGAGGATCCAGCCTTTTTCGCTCAGGCGCGCCGTTAGCCACGGATCCTGGTAGTCTGCGGGGGTAGCAAGCGGGCCGCCAAAATCGCTTTCGCTGTAGTTTTTCAGTGACGGAAACCAGAGTTTGCCCTCGTAATGCACCAACAGAGGACGATCGTTGGCGACCAGCTCAGCGCCCATGCTCAAAATAAAGACAAGGGCAAAAATCCACAGTGACCAGTAGCCGCGGCGGTTCTGTCGAAAGCGCGTCCAGCGCGCCTGGTTTACCGGGCTTAAGCGGCTCATCCTCGTCCCTCAAAATCAATGCGGGGATCGACCAGCGTATAGGTAACATCGCTGATGATATTGGTCAGCAGGCCAATCAGGCTAAAAATATAAAGCGTGCCGAAAATCACCGGATAGTCGCGCGAAATTGTCGCCTCGTAACCCAGCAGGCCCAGCCCGCTAAGAGAGAACATCACTTCAATAAGCAGCGATCCGGTGAAGAACATGCTGATAAAGGTCGCCGGGAAACCGGCAATCACCAACAGCATCGCGTTACGAAAAACGTGGCGATAGAGGATTTTCTTCTCATCCAGTCCCTTAGCGCGCGCGGTCACCACGTACTGTTTACGAATCTCATCCAGGAAAGAGTTTTTCGTCAGCATGGTCAGCGTGGCGAAGCCGCCGATAACCGTCGCCAGTACCGGGAGCGTAATGTGCCAGAGATAATCGGTGATTTTGCTGTACCAGGGCAGGGCGTCAAAGTTCGCGGACGTCAGGCCGCGCAGCGGGAACCAGTCCAGATACGTACCGCCGGCAAACAGCACAATCAGCAGGATGGCGAACAAAAACGCCGGGATGGCGTAGCCGATGATGATGAAAATGCTGCTCCAGACATCAAAGCTGCTGCCGTTGCTCACCGCCTTGCGGATCCCCAGCGGAATCGACACCAGATAGATAATCAGCGTGCTCCACAGCCCGATGGAAATGGAGACGGGCAGGCTGTCTTTAATCAGCTTAATCACCGAGGAGCTGCGGAACAGGCTATTGCCAAAGTCGAAGCGTAAATAGTCGCCAAGCATGGTGAAATAGCGCTCATGCAAAGGTTTGTCGAACCCATAACGATGCACAATCTCGGCGATGACTTCCGGGTCGAGGCCACGGCCACCGCGGTACTGGCTGCTGGTGGCATCGCCGACGCCGGTTCTGGCGTGGCCGCTGCCCATGGCGTCGTTAGCCGTGCCCGGCATCCCGCTGCTGTGGCCCATTTGTATCGCGGCAATCGCCTGGTCTACCGGCCCGCCGGGGGCAATTTGCACGATGAAAAAATTGAGGGTAATTATCGCCCACAGGGTGGGAATGATGAGCAGTAAACGTCGCAGAATATAAGCGCCCACGTCAGTCCCCCTGGCGTCGGTCGGCAGGCAACTTCGCCGCTTTGTTCACGTCATACCACCAGTTGTCGAAGCCAATATTGTAGATAGGGTGGATGGCCTGGCGGGAGAATTTATTCCACCAGGCTAAACGATCGGCTGACATATACCACATCGGCAGCATGTAGTTGTTCCAGGTCAGGACGCGGTCAAGCGCGCGGCCCAGCGGCAGCAGTTTCTTCTTGTCACCCTGACTGGCGATAATCATCCCGATAAGTTTGTCGATAACCGGGCTTTGCACGCCGGGGGCGTTATAGCTCGAATTGATGTACTCCGATGCCCAAATAATTTGCAAATCCGGACTCGGGTAAGGCATCGCGCTGTAGAGCCGCGGCATCATGTCGTAATCACGGCTGCGCAGGCGGCTTGAGAGCTGCGAGTTGTCGACCTGGCGGATATTCATGGTGATGCCCAGGCGCTGTAAATTGCGCTGGAAGGGGAGGATCCACTGCGTATTGCCTGCCGTACCGGCCAGCAGTTCAAACACAAACGGCTTACCGGTGCCCACATTCACCAGCTTCTGGTTCTTCAACTCCCAGCCAGCCTCTTTAAGCAGGCCGAGCGCTTTGAGCAGGTTATCCCGGTCAAACCCAAGGCCATCGGACTTAGGCGGGTTGTAGATAGAGGTGAAGACCTCCGCCGGGAGATCTTTTTTCATCGGCGCCAGCAGCGTCAGTTCGTCGGCATCCGGATAGCCGCGTGCGGCGTATTCGGTATTCTGGAAGTAGCTGTTTGCCCGACTGTAGGCACCATAAAACAGCGCCTTGTTCATCCATTCAAAGTCGAATGCCAGAGCGATAGCTTCCCTTACCCGCCTGTCTGAGAAGATGGGGCGCTGGATATTAAACGCCAGCCAGCGGGTGTCCTGCGCAGATTCGTTTTTCTGTTCGTCTTTTACGATGTAATGATTGCTGAAGTTTTTACCGGTGTAGCGCGTGGCCCAGTTTTTGGCGGACGCTTCGCTACGGAAATCAAAAGCGCCGGCCTTGAAGGCCTCAAAGGCAACGTCATCATCAAGATAATAGTCGTAGCGAAGGGTATTAAAATTCCACCGCCCGCGGTTAACAGGGAGATTTGCCGCCCAGTAGTCGCGCACTCTCGAATAGGTGATGTATTGCCCCATTTTCCAGTCGGTGATTTTGTAAGGTCCGCTGGAAAGCGGTGGAGAGGAGAGCGGATCGCTTAGCTTGTGATCCTTCCAGAATTTTTCCGGGAATACCGGCAGCGAGAATAACCCCAACATTCTGTCTTTGCTCGGCGTGGCAAGCTCGATACGCACGGTCAGTGGCGCAATGGCTCGTACCGTTGCCCCTTTGTAAACCAGGCGGAACTGCGGTACGCCTTCGGTCATGAATTTATTGAAGGTGAACGCGACGTCCTGCGCGGTAATCGGGCTACCGTCCTGATAGCGAGCGCGGGGGTTGATAGACACTTCAGCCCAGGCAAAATTGGACGGATAGCGGGCCATTTCGGCAATCAGCGGGTAATAACTGCCGGGCTCGTCATCGGAGGTGGTAAACAGCGTGTCGTAAAGCGTATCGGTGCGCACGCCCGGGTTGCCTCGCATGGCGAAGCGATTGAAGTTATCAAAGGTGCCAATGGCGGATAGCGTGATATTACCGCCCTTGGGGGCCGCAGGATTGACGTAATCAAACTGAGTGAAATTGGCCGCGTATTTAGGTTCGCCCAGCACGGCAAAGGAGTAGCTTTCGTTTATCTCTGCGGCGTGGGGCATCAGGGAAAACGTGCTCAGGCAAAGCAGCATCAGTGCGCGTACGGCTATCGTCATCTTTATTCCTTGCCCGGTGGAGGGGAGAGCGCAGGCGTTGTGCACCGGCGCCCGGTAAGCCCATGATGGTTAATCATAAGTTAGCCGGCAAAGATTGTGCAATGTCTGTCAGTCTTTCAGTTCGTCATAAAGCGAGTGGGATGGGTTCCAACTGATGAGCTGGCTCAGGGTCAGCGGGCGGCTGAAGTAATAGCCCTGCAGGTAGTTGCAGCCGCGCTCGATGAGCCATTTTGCCTGCTCCGGCGTTTCTACGCCTTCCGCGACCGTATTCATGTTCAGGCGCTGGGCAAGCGTCAGCACGGCGTCCAGCACCGGAGCCGTTACCGTCTCCATGCCGATGGAGTTGACGAAGCCGCGGTCGATTTTCAGATAATCCAGCGTAAACCGCTCAAGGTAAATCAGCGCGCTGTGGCCGGTGCCAAAGTCATCAACCGCAATTTCAAACCCCTGCTCATGCAGCCAGGCGAAAATGCCCATCGCCTCTTTTTCTTTCAGCATGTCTCGCTCGGTGATTTCGAAAACCAGCTTGAAATGGTGCGGCGGCAGGGAGGCGGCAAAAGCCTGAATATCTTGCTTAAAAGTGTGGGAGTGAAGATGGCTTGGCGCAAGATTTACGCCTAGCTTGGCGCCCGCAGGCAAAACCTTTTGCAACGCAGACGCATCTTTGGCTATCAGCTCAAACAGATGGCACGTCAGCGGTACAATCAGCTGCTGGGCTTCGGCAAAGCCGATGAATGCATCCGGGGGGATCATGCCTGCCGTCGGGTGTTCCCAGCGCATCAGCACCTCTATTCCTTGCATCTGCAGGTTCTGTGAATCAACAACCGGCTGGTAAACCACAAAGAATTGACCACGCTTGATGCCGGTAAGAATTTCTTTGCCGGCCCGCACTTTCACCGAAAGGAAATAACCGCATAGCGCAGTGCCGAGCAGGCCGGACAATAACCCGGCAAGGAGAGCGAGCTGAATATCCTCTACCGGCCATGGAGTACCGTAAATGTAGAGTTTGATTGGGTAACCGCTGAGGATGGAGATTCGCGTGGGGGAGGGAGGCAGTTCATCAACGTTAATGACGTCCGGAGAATAGGACGTTAGCGCTTTGTTTCCCACCACCAGCGCCATTGAGCTGATGTCCTGCTGTCGTGAGGTGAATACCAGATACGGCGTGAGGTTGACATTGAGCGTGGTAAACACGCCGCGCCCTGAAGCCAGAGGATTCTGGAACCAGGCGGCAATCGCCGGCTTTCCCGGCATCATCGGCGTGCCGTTCATGATAGCCAGGTCGAGAGCTTTATTGATGTTCAGCTCGGGTTCGAGCGCATCCATCGACAGCTCCATGTCGCCGGTGGCGGAAGAGCAATAGGCGATGCCGTTACGCACCAGCAAAAAAGCCCGAACGTTGGAATTAAAAGCCGCACGGGAAGTTAGCTCGCCGCTAACGCTATCGCATTCACTCATGGTTAAGGGCTGGATCCCGTCGGCGGTAGCATGAAGCTCTTTAAAAAAGGTATCGAGGTAGTTACTGATATCGTGAGCAAGGAGGTTATAAGCGGACTCGCGCTTGGAATGGAGCGCCAGGCTGGTTAACCCACCCACGAATAATGCGGCAAACAGTCCCATCAGAAGGCTAAACGCGACTATCTGTTTTGGGGTGCTAAAGTAGCGCGAAAAAATGTTCTTATAAGACATGGATGTATGAGTCCCGCAGGGGCAAGCGAATCATCGTTTGTTTTATGATTTTTTCTGACTATAACCCATAACCAGGAAATTGTTTACTTTGTTTCGCCGGGTAACTATTAGCGGTTTCTTTTTCCTGAGAAAAGAGTAACCACCTGAATTTCAGGCATAAAAAAACGCTGCAGCGGCAGCGTTTTTAACGTTGGTGATTTTGCTGAGCAGCCAAGGGAATAACCCTCAACAAAACATATCTTTTTTGGCGTTAGCTGCGGCTTAGCACTCTACGTGCTTCGTTGTAGCGTTTCTTCCAGTAAGGTTCATCCATGCTGGAGATAACAACACCGCTGCTGGTGGAGGCATGTACAAATTGGTTGTTGCCAATGTAGATGCCCACATGACGCCCGGTTGAACCCGCACGGAACAGCACTAAATCGCCGGTGCGTAATTTATTACGCGAGACGGATTTGCCTGAACCCTGCTGCTCGGACGTTGAACGAGGCAGCGTTAAACCAAACTGTTCCTGGAACGTGCGCTGCACGAAAGCAGAACAATCAATACCCGCTCTGCTGCTGCCGCCAAGACGGTAGCGTACCCCTTTCCAGCTCGCGTATTGGTCCATGATGCGTGACTTGACGTCAACATTACGAACCATCTCTTCGAATTCATCCTGAGAAGCTTGCAGTAAAAAACTGTCTTTTTCACCGACTGCATGCGTCTCAGAATGCATATTTGCTGTGTTAGTCGAACTACAGGCGGAGAGCATAACTGCTACCGCAACTGCGGGGATCGCCCGCAAGATGTATCTCAAAATAGGCTGAGATGTGACCATTGTGTTTGTTTTCCCTTGATGTCCTTAACGAATAATTCGTTATACAAAAATACCAACGTGACGAGACTAATTAGCTAAAAGCGACGAGACAATTATTTATGCACAAAAATGTGGAACACCGCACACTTTTATTCACCGCACAAATAGATGAGACGTAGCGAAAACTTTCCCGAGACTACCCGATAAGACCGGGCTATGCGAGCGTTTTTATTCTTATTTTTATAAGAAATTGTGATGTTTCGTAGCGAAAGGTTATTTCGAACAAATGATCGGCGATGCTGCTGGTTTTATCGCCAGGTCATTCAATCTGAATGGGATTTGGCGTGAGTAAATATTCATCCCACCGTCATTGTGCTGAAAAAATAAGCAGAGCCCTGGGCGGGAGCCTGCTTATCAGCAATCTTGATAGCTTATTCTACGTCAGCGAGAAGCCTTATATTTCCCCGGCAGAGTTCGATTCAGTACGGAAATTAACCGGTCACTGATTGGGGTTAAAAGCACCCACGGCAGGCCCACCAGGGCAATAGAAACCGAGCCAACGTAGACGTCGGTAAACCAGTGCGCGCCTATCATTATTCTTGGTGAAGAGAAGATAAAGAAGATAAAGGCCGCGATAAGAAATGCGCGTAAGCCGAAATAGCGCAGCATAAAACCGGTAAAGATAAGCAGCATCAGGCCGTGATCGCCAGGGAAGCTGTCGCTGGAGGCATCTTTCGTCGGGAAGTGCAGCAGCTCGCTGACGCGATGAATATCGGTAAAGAACAGCGTAGGGCTGGCGTGAGCCACCGGGATAAGGTGACCCAGCTGGTTAATCACCACGGCGCAAAGCAGCATCACGATGCCCATCAGCACCAGGCGGCGGCGGCCAGCACCGTCTTCGCGCAGCCAGAACCAGGAGAACAGAGCCCCCATGGCCAGCAGCGAAATGCCGTCGAAAGCGCGGTTGTTGGTGATCGCAATCAGCGTTAAAAAAGTCTGGCTCTTGACCAGCTCATTATTGAAAAAATGAAAAAGCGTGGCGTCAATGTTGAACCAAAATCCATGGTTCACGGGCAGATACCAGCTAAAGAACAGGGCAATGCCCAGCGCGTTCAGTGGCAGTATGAGAGGGAGGCGATTAGTCATGATGCAGTTTCTAAATCTCATTACGGGGGCGCAAAGGTAGACGGATTAACTTAAACGTAAGCTCAACAGGCTGGATTGCAGAACGTTCCAGTCGGGCTCATCCGGGTGTATTAATTCGATGCGGCTGTCCGGCGGCGGAGAGGATTGTGTCTCAATATGCAGGTCGTTGCCCTGGCGGTTGATACGCACCAAACCTTCAGGAATACGCAGCACGCCCTTAACTCGCTCAACCGGGGCGAGACGCGCCCACTCGAGCAGGCCGATGGTGTCGAAAACGGTTTCCTCATCGAAAATCCAGCCGCAGGCGTAGTAACCCTGCCCGCCGTTAACGCTACGCCGCCAGCGCTGATGTCCCGGAAGACTCAGTACGGCAAGACCATGAGCTATCGCCTTCACGTGCTGGTGTTCGGCGCTGGGAGGCAGCTCGTGCTGATTCAGCCGCGGCCTGTCCAGCAAAGCGATATCGATTGCACCCTTTTCAGCATCAACCCGTTCACGGCTCTCGCCATGTGCCTGATACCAGCCTTCTAACGCGGCCTGGCTTTCCGGCGTGGCGCGATCCTGCTTATTGGCCACGATAATATCCGCCGCGGCAAGCTGGTCGCGGAAGTTATCATTATTCAGGGCTTTTTCATTAAGAAGCTGGCGGGCGTCCAGCAGGCAAAGCGTGGCTCGCAGGTCAATCCACGGCTGATAAACCTCTGCGTTGAGCATGCCGAGGATTTGCTTCGGGTGGCCGAGGCCGGTGGGTTCGATCAGCAGGCGATCCGGTTTTCCCTGACGCAGCAGCGTATTAAGGCCGACCTGCATCGGCAGGCCGTTAACGCAGCACATGCAGCCGCCGGGAATTTCTTTAAGCAGTGCTCCGCTGTCCGCCAGCAGTGCGCCGTCTATACCGACTTCACCAAACTCATTCACCAGTACAGCCCACTTTTCATCAGCGGGTTTATTGGCCAGCAGGTGCAGGATGGTGGTGGTTTTACCGCTGCCAAGGAAGCCGGTAATTAGATTTGTTTTTGTCACGGGAACTCCGGGTGGTTCACTGCCTGTCAACCACGTCAATCAGTAAGTCAGCATGAATTATTTACGCTGACTATCCTGACGACAACCCGGTTAAAAGAGAAGCCTTAACGCCGATTACCGCCGGGTAAAACCGCGTTAAGCGCATTGATTGTTAACTTAGATGCAGGTTTTTGACCGCACCGCGTGCGCCAGAGCGAGCAAGCTGCTGCCAGGCTTGCTGAACTTTATCGACAAATTTCGTATTTTTCGGCAGGTCATCGCCAAATATTTCGCTCAGGCTGAGGAGGGCGTTTACGCGTTCGTTTTCGCTGCTGTCGCTCACCAGCATCTGAATTTTCCCCAACAGCGGGTCGCGCACGTCAATTACATGACCCTGCTCGTCCAGGCCGCTGGCGTAGCGCATCCAGCCGGCAATGCCGAGTGCAAGGCATGACCAGTCGCTCTCATTTTCCAGATGCCAGCGTACGCCTTCCAGCCAGCGCTGGGGCAGCTTCTGGCTGCCGTCCATGGCGATTTGCCAGGTGCGGTGTTTGAGTGCCGGGTTAGCGAAGCGCGCCAGCAGACTTGCGGCGTACTGATTGAGGTCGACGCCGCGAATGTTTAGCGTCACCGCCTGCTCCTGCAGCATCAGGTGCCTTGCGGCACGGGCAAAGTGCTCGTCGGCCATGCAGTCATTAATATGCTGGTAACCGCCAAGGTAGCCCAGATAAGCAAGAAACGAATGGCTACCGTTAAGCATGCGCAGCTTCATTTGTTCAAAGGGCATGACGTCGTTAACCATTTCCACGCCCACGGCTTCCCATTGCGGGCGACCGGCAACGAAGTCATCTTCAATTACCCACTGGATAAAGGCCTCTGCGGCAATGGCGCAGGGATCTTTTACGCCCAGAATGCCCTCTATCTCTTGCAGGGATTCTTCCGTTGCCGCCGGGACAATGCGGTCAACCATGGTGCTCGGGAAGGTGACCTCTCTGGCAATCCATTCTTCCAGCACCGGGCTTCGTTTGCCGGCCATGCCCAGCACGGCCTGGCGAACCAGGTGGCCGTTATGGGGAATATTGTCGCAGGATAAAACCGTAAACGGACTTAATCCGCTCTCGCGGCGGCGGCTCAGTGCCTCAACGAGGATCCCCGGTACCGAGTGTGGCTCCTGGGGTGAAGCCAGATCGTGAATAATTCGTTCATTTGTGGCATCGAGCTTTCCGCTGGCAGGATCGATGCAGTAGCCTTTTTCGGTGACGGTCAGGGAGACAATAGCGACCTGGGGCTCGCAAAACTTCTCTATGATGGCCTCCATGCCGTCCAGCTTCGCGTTCAGGCACTCTTTCACGGCGCCAATCATCAAGGCCTGATTTCCTGCAGCACCTTTTTCCAGCACCGTAAAAAGATGGTCCTGCTGGCGAAGATCGTGCATTAGCTTATCGCCGTTAAACAGGCTGATCTCGCAGATCCCCCAGTCGCCGCCCAGCTGATTAAGAACCCTATCGGTAAGCAAAGCCTGGTGTGCGCGGTGAAAAGCGCCAAAACCAAAATGCACGATGCGCGTTCTGAGAGCGCGGCGGTCATAGTTTGGCCGTTGAACGGAATCCGGAAGTGAAGCGGTGGCAATGGTGTCCATAGGTTGGCATCCTGGATAAGGGAAATGGAAACCAGAGCAGTGTAAAGCTGTATGACAGGAAATGAAATTGGTCCGTTGAGTTAATCGTTTTTGTGTGATTCAGGTCTTAAAATGAGGCGGAAAGGCTTAATTGGTATAATAGCTTTTGTGGGGGAAGAAAAACGCTCCCGAAGGAGCGTCAGTCATCATTAGTCGGCGCGGCCCATGGAGCGCTTTTCCGCAATATGAATGCGGATTTTCTCACCAGCAACCATGTATTCCGGCACCTGAATCACCAGGCCGGTGGACAGGGTGGCCGGCTTAGTGCGGGAGCTGGCGGAAGCGCCTTTGATGCCGGGCGCGGTTTCGATGATTTCCAGATCCACCGTTTGCGGCAGCTCCAGCGCCAGCAGCTGGCCGTCCCAGGTCAGTACCTGCATATCCGGCATGCCGCCTTCAGGAATGAACTGAAGCTCTTCTTCAATCTGGTCTTTGGTGAAGATGTACGGCGTGTAATCTTCTTTATCCATGAACACGTATTCGTTGCCGTCGATATAGGAGAAGTCAACGAAGCGGCGGGTCAGGGTAATGGTGTCAACGATATCGTCACCCTTGAAGCGCTCTTCCACTTTCTGCCCGGTGCGCACGTCAGAAAAACGCATCTTGTACAGGGTTGCTGCGCCGCGTGCACTAGGTGCCTGGATGTCAATATCTTTAACAATCAGCAGCTTGCCGTTGTAATTGAGAACCATGCCTTTTTTGATTTCGTTAGCTCTTGCCATCGGTGTTTCCTGTCAAAAATTGAGATGCGAAAATATTGCGTCAAAGTACTCGTGAGGCGCGTTTCAGGCAAGTGGATTTGATAAAGAAGCATAAAAGTAAGGGGTTTAAGGAGGGTGTGCCGACAACATCCTGCTTTGTCGGCACGGCAGTGGCAAAGCAGTCTTAGCCGCGGCCATCCTTCGGCGCTAAGAAATAGAAAGCAAACGGCAGCGAGCACAAAATGGTGAACATAATCGTATAGATAGTGACCCAGGCGCCCTGCATGATGAACATATCCAGCGTCCATTGCTCCATTGGCCAGTTGTACTGCTCTTCCACGCCCTCAAAAGTGACCTTCGAAATCAGGGACACCACGATGGTGAAGACAATCGCAACCGCGATAAGAAATTTTTTACCCTCTGGAGTACGAAGTTTTGCAAACATATCAGCCTCCTGGCTGGTGAATGGTTAAGCGTAATGGCCCCGCCCGGCGGGGCCTGGATGATTAAAATGTGACGTTCACTTTGCCCCAGACCGTCCGGCCTGGTTCATTAACCGGGGTGTTGGACGAATAGCCAAAGCTGCTGTTGCCGGCCAGGTTCAGGTGCTCGCTGTAGGTTTTGTTGAACAGGTTATCGACCCCGGCGCTGAGCTTGATGGCCTTGCTAAGGCGATAGGCCGCGTTGGCGGAGAAAATCGCGAAGCCGCTGCTTTTATCAAAGTCTTTGCCGACCACGTTGCCTTCGTTTAGCGCAACCCGCCGCTGGCCGCTGACCACGCGCAGCAGGCCGGTACTGCTCCAGTCTCCCTGTTCCCAGGTCAGGCCGAAGCGCGTTTCCAGCGGCGCAATTTGCGGCAGCGGCTGATGGTCGCTGGTGTTTTTTCCCCAGGCATACGCAAGGCTTGCGTCCGTTTTCCATGCCTCGGTAAGCGCATAGCTCATGCCCATTTCGCCGCCCATAATCGTGGCATCAACGTTATCAGCGTGGCTAACGCGGGCGTTATTGGGGTCATAGCGGAACAGGATGAAATCGTTAACTCGTCCAAGATAAGCAGAAACCCAGCTGTTAAAGCGCTCGCCGCTATACTGCGCACCGATATCTAGCTGCGTGGTTTTTTCCGTTTTCAGGTTATCGAAGACGTTTTTAGAACCGTCAGGCCCGTAGGTGGGCGAGAACAGTTCCCAGTAATCCGGGAAACGTTCGGTGTAGCCAACGCCGGCATACAGCATGATCGGGATGTCGCTTAGCGTTTGCTCATAGCGGACAAAACCGGCCGGTAACGTTTTGCTGCGCACGCTGGCACCCACGCCAGTATCGTTATTGACGCGCGTGCGGTCGACCCGGGCGCCGCCGATAACTTTGCTGTTGATGTCAGTATTCCAGGTTAGCTCGCTAAAGACGCCAGCGTCCTGGAAACGGGCGTCCTGCTTCCAGCCATCATCCTGCTTGCTGCGGTGGGTGCTTTGCTGGCCGTCGATCCCGCTGCGCAGCTCGTAATCTGACCAGATCCAGGTCCCCATCATGCGTCCGCCAATGGTGCGGCGATCGAGCTGCATCGCCATCGGCATATTCATGCTCATCGACGAACCCATGTCCATTGAGCTGCCCATATCCATGCCCATCGATGAGGCCATGTGCCCACCAGACATGCCGCTGGACATCGCTCCCGGCGAGCGTAGCGAATAGTTGTCCATAATGTGGTTGGCGTAGTTGTAGTAGACGCTGCTTTCAAACTTGTTGAACACCTCGCCGATGTCCGAAATTTCAACGCGCGCCCCGAGGCTGTCGCGCCTGAACTGGGAACCGTCCATGCTGCGCCCGGCATAGCGGGCTTCGCCGTTGCCTTTACCTGCGGTCAGCTCGAGCAGCGTGTCCTTGTCGGGCGTCCAGCCCAGGGCAACGTCGGTGTTCCATTTATCCCACTTCGAGGCCACCCGGTTACCGTTTCCGTCTTCGTAATCACCTGAATGGGATGTATTGCCTACCAGCCGCAGATAGCCGTCTTCATTGCCGAAGCTAACGTCCGCATTGCTATCCCAGCGCTGATTAGAGGCGTTAAGCAGGCTTGCCGTACCCTGAATCCCCGCTTTCTCAAAGCGCGGCTGTTCCCTGTCGAAGCGCACCGTTCCCGCCGAGTTACCCGGCCCCCAAAGCACGCTTTCCGGCCCCTTAATCAGCGTCAGCAGGTCAAAGTTTTCAGGCGAAATGTATGAACTTGGGGCGTCCATTCTGGCCGGGCAGGCCCCCGGCATTTCACCATTATTGGTCAGAATACGCAGGCGAGAGCCGAACATACCGCGAAATACCGGGTCGCCGTTGGTGCCGCCGTTGCGAATTTGTGAGAAGCCGGGAATTGTTTTCAAATAGTCAGACCCGTCGCTTGCCGGAACGGGCTGGCGTGGGGTTTTAGGGGAGGTCACAACCTCCAGCGGCGATGAAGCCGGAGAAGTGACGATCATCACGGAATCATCCTGCATATCCATAGCGCTATGCGCTCCCGCCGCGATGGCTGTGGGAGCGCTGATAGCCAGCAGTATCATCGATACCAGCGGCTTTAAATGCGTTTTCATCATTGCCTTACTGTCCTTCAGGCGTAACGTCGCCGCTCTTTATAAAAAGAACAGCCCGAGACAACGCTTCAGCGTTGCCTTCAGCATTACGCGGTTAATTATGGGTGTTTTAAGCGAAGTAGCAGGCAGCAGAGGGCGGGGCGCGGGCAGGATGAGGCGACCAGGGGCGAGATACCGTTGCGCAGCATAGCGCGAGCACCGGCACTCGGCGTACGCAAATCAGCAGCAACAGCAGTAATACGGTGAGGCAGAACTGAATAAAAGGCAGGTGG